>RBZT01000672.1:0-242837 GCA_003693705.1 Polymyxa betae
CATTCAAAGAGTAGAACGTGGACGCAGCAGAGAAATCAATATGGCCACCAGAAGCGCGGGCATTGAGCTCGACTGGAGAGGAGCTCGTCTGCGAGGCAGCAATAGCTAGAACCTTGATTAGTGTGCTTTCAATGGTCCAGCTCCCGGTTGTTGTAATCAGACTCGCTTCGCTTGCGTCCAACTCAAGGAAGGTACCACCAGATGACAATCCTCCAAGATGGAAAGCCCGAGACGCTGTGGAGCCCAGAGTAATCGCTGATGCTCCGGCTTGTATACTACTGCTTGGCATTAACTCGATGTCAGAGGCGAATAGAGTTATCGGTAGTGATGACTCTATGAGCATATCAGTATTTGAATTCAAAGTAAAAACGCCCGTTCCGTCCGCATTGGAATCAGCCAAAATGGAACAAAATCCATTCTCAATGGTAATGTCTTGGTCGATTGAGATGGATGATGTGCTAGTAAGTTGAAAATGGCCTTTAACGTAAGATGCTGTGTCAAGGATTGTACTCATAGTTATCGAATCAGCTTGCAAAGTGACTGAAGAGTTGGATTGTACATATTCTCCTATATTTAGGTCGCCAACAGTAACTTCGATATTAAGATTGTCATTACACTGAATAGAAGCATTGGTTGTAACGCCTGATCCGGCAGAAATATCTAGCGTTGAGCCAACTTTAACCGCTTGATGTATATAAATGAAAGTATCGGCCTGTAAAGTTAACCCATGCGATTCTGTTCCTTGACCGATGCTGCTTGAGACTGTTAATGTCCCATTTGAAGCAATTATAACATCGCTAGTAAGCATCGCATTGCTAATAGCCGATGCACTAATTGTCGCAATAGTGGGACCCGAAGTCAAAGAAATTGTAGGTAAAAGATCATCATTGTTGCCAGACTCTTGTATGATGATGATATTAGAAGAAGAAGCAATTTGTAATGTGATAAGCACCCCTACTTAAACGAATTTTAATGCAACGAGATTGTGACGCTGAAATATTTTCACCATATACAGTCGTAATTAGGGATCGCAGCGTTAATGGTTTCATAACGGCAATTACCACCAATTGACCGACAGGATCAGATGGGGTCGCCTTTGTAGGCAAATTCGAAGCTCTTCCAGCAGCCAACGAGTAGACCAGATGGTCAGAATAAACAAAATATACATCTACTGTACAGCGGTCGACATCAGAATGACACTAATTCGATACACATATGTAAGGCCAGAAACGTGAAACATCGTTGGATAAGAGGGCTGCGGCGCGAGGCCAAACAACAATGGCATTGAAGATGACGGTTGCGGAACCCCGAAAGTGAGCAGCCATTATGGGTCTTGCAATCGGATGCCATTTAGCCTTCGAGCATACGCTGTGCAGTTAACAGCAGAACAGAAATGGAGATGATGCACCAAAACAATGCGAATCCCGTGCTAACCAAAGTCGACGTGGATAAGGAATCTGAATCCGCTCATGAAAGCGTTGGCGAAACAGACGCCGCATATACATTGCGATAAGAAAACAGTAAGAATTAGCGAAAAGTTATCTGCACAATCGCGTGTGTGCAAACGGCGAATTCAGATTAGCTATGCAATATATCTGTCGTTCTTGAATGTTTATTCGTGCTGATGTCGGAATCGTTATTGCAAGAGTAACGCGCAGTTTTGTGAATAGTTTGACTTTAATGACCGAGTTAACAACAGCCTTAGTGGTTAACGACATCGATGGTCTGCAGTTGAAGCAGAAAGGCGTTATTGCTGGATCGCTTTCAGGTTTGTAATTCTGGAATAATAATGCCGCAGCTGAAATTATACTGTAGACCAAAATCTAGATTCTGATTCGATTCGGGCGAGAGAGTTTACTGCTTCCGTCGATTTTCTGGACGTCTCTGTCGCTCCTATTGTCAAAATTATCGAATATGAACTACAAAAGGCAATCGATATTGTCAGTCATGAGAGTGATCTCCCGACATCGGCTAACCAAAGCTCATTTAGCACTGAATGCCTGGAATCCCCTGCTTTCTAATCATTCGCCCGGAACAATTTCTATGTCAGCTTTACTATAATCAGCCGTTTGTTTCAAAAAGAAAGTTTTTTGTTGATCAAATGTGTATAAAGACTATTTTGAGTCAAAGACGTTTGCTGGTGTAATGAAATTCCGACGAGATTGATACGCAAAAGCTCTGGAATGCCGTTAAGAAAAGTTCGTCGTAAATCGTATTTTTGTGAAATTAATCGGACTTTTGTTTCCGAAAACATTTGTCATTTCAAATGTGATGGACTCTTCACTCCATTGCATTAAAACACTGCAACGATTATTGCGAGACAAAGGTGATCTGAATGCAATTAGCGATTGTCTCCAACGCCTACCCTTTGATTCTAGTGAATCAGCGACCTATACATCATTCGTATGCGACCTCATTTCGTCCATTCAATGGCTTCGCCTTTCTCAAAATTGTTTTCAATTATGTACCAAACACATCCAGCATGTTCCATCCTCTACCCTAATTCAAGCATTTCATATGCTGCTGTTAAAACACGATCTCGATCAAGGCATTGTTGTTGACGCTGCTGATTTATTTATTGAGCTATTTCTACAAGATTCTGCACGATTTCATCAGCTATTTTCTGACCCTTTCGTGGATAAACGAAGGATTAGCTGCTGTGCTCTTATTGTCAAAGCTCTTGCTGCTCTGCCTACAATGTTTGCCAACGCAGGCCAAGGAATCGTGCGTCCTGAGTTGGCACCACAAGCATTCTTCTCCAAATTTTGCACGTATGCAGTTAGCTATCTCAAGAAGAATCATTCTGCAAATCTTTTTATGATGTCAGTGATCGCTAAACTCGCACGTTCCGGATCGACAGAACTAATCGTAGCCGAGCTGGTAAACTCATGTTTGATACCAAATGAAGCTTGGCAGCTGGTTGCTGTTTCTGAGTATTGCATCATCTTCGAGAAGACTGCCACTTATGGTCTCAATTCTGCCTGTAAACCCAATCGAGTTTTGCAAACTTTTCTGCCGCAGAACATAGTGAACGCCCATCCTTCTCTAATTCGCACAATATCAAGGTTGTTTTTAGATAAGACTCTAAGCAAAAACTCGTTGTATGCTCTCGTTCTATATTTGAGCCAGCATGCTGACCGTACGGCATTCGTTAATACGTTCGAAGAAATCGCTTCAGTTTGGTCTGCAACGTCAAAATCTAAGAATCTTTCAATTATTCAGCAAGCTTCTTTATCCCAAGCCGTTATCCTCTTTCTGGAGAGATCGACTCAGACGGAACTCAATGCATCTTCTACGTTAGTGAGCCAAATTCTAAATGGCGTCCAAGATCGGTTACGCTCACCAACAGCTGATATTCGTATCATGGGTATGCGTGCCGGCGAAGCTCTTTCGTCAAGATTAACTCCTGATCAGCCATTGATATTTACCAATGAGGAAGATGAGGACGGAAGTGTGAACCAAGAAATTCATGTCGATTTCGGTCTGGGTTTAGATTTATGTTTGTCATATTTTGAAGAATCGTCTTCTTCAAATTCACAAGAAAGCCAGGCCACTCCACCAGTTAGTTCTGAAGCTAACGATGTCTCGTGGATACACGGCGACCGACTCCCGGATGACGATGAATTCGAGACTGTCAAGGACAAACTTGACATCGCTGTTGCTCATGGCGCTGATGACGGCATCATGCCACCTAAACAGGTTCCTGCTCCTCGCTTCCTTCGCGAATGTCTGGATTATTTAAGAGAGAAAAAGCCTTTTGATTCTCGTGAATATTTTGAATGTGCGTTGGAGAGCATCCCATCAGTGATTCAAGCTGAACCCTACGACTTGCGATCTCTTTCAGTCAGCCTTGCTCTTCACATTCTGAATCTTCACAATAAGTATGCCACTGCTCAGTTCGACTTTCTTCAAAGGAAAGCATTGGTTGCAATTGCATCTTCTTCTCCTGATAATGTAAGCCCACAAATGATCCGAGCGTTCTATTCGTCCAATTTCACCATCAGCAATCGTCTGCTTGTGCTTGACGTACTTGCTGATTCTGCCAAATTTATGTCAAAGCTTTGCGCTTCGCCACCGTCTATTGAACGGGGTGATGGCGCCAAGCTACTTCCCATTCGTGAATTGCAGCCTACCTCTCTGGAGATTTCTGCACGGATTGAGAGCAAGACGCGTCGCTGGGGTCGCCGACAATATGAGCCAATTTTGGGAATCAACAAGTTTGCCATATATGCGGATTCACTCCTATTCAATCTTCTATCACCACAAGAGGAAATACCGTTTCGATTATATACCGATGACGCTGTTGTGTTGGTTCGTCTCCTTCATGTTGCCGGCATTATTGTGGAATGCGGAGGCGTTTCTGCCAGCTTCAAGGCTAGTCTTGATAATCTTTTCAAACTTCTGTGGTCGGTTAGAGGACATGAAACTGTTTCGGTTCGTTTGGCATCACTCTTTGCACTGTCCAGGATATTATTGTTTCAAGGCACATTTGTTTCTTTCACAGAAGATGCCAAAAAATTTACTGACGTATCAGAATGGCTACACGAGGCATACAGTCATGATTCAGAGTCTGATGTTAGGAATCTGGCTCTATTCTCTATTAGGCTTTTATCAAATAGATAATTTATTTGAATATTGTTTGCCCATGTTTCAAGTGGAAACTTGGTCAGGTGTATTAGTGTGAAGTTGAAAGTTCCTATCTGTCAGGTTTAGCCAAAACTTTTCTGTATCGCCTACATTCCTGTAAATGCCAACTGATTTGTCACGAAATTGTCTAACAGATTTACCAGTGAAACTTAAGACAAGTTTCTCTGAAGCTTCGATGAACTGCTTTTGAAGTTGCCTATATTCTTCTAAAAACGAATCTGTCCGCCATCTCCTGAGCACTCCACATTAGAAAGCAAATTTTGTTCAATGGAATCAGAATACCATGCTAACTTTGTGGCGTTGGTATCAGAACTCGGCAAATTGTTCATGCTACAGTTTTGATTTTCTTGTACCTTTCCTTGCTTTGACCCGACTGGTAGGCTTAAAGCAATAAACTCCCTGGATCGTTTCTGGGTTTTTATATTCATTTGGGAGACTGGCAGGCCTCCTGAGCATTTTGTAGGTTCTACAGGCATGCTCGAATTGGTTTCCCTGTCCCGATTTGTGCTCAGAAATTTCTCCAGTATTTCTGTTGAAAAAGCTATGGACGCTTTCCGAACGGGAGCGATGTATTCTTTAGGCAACTTATTTCTCTTTAGAGCACCAAGAGCCGGCCGGGCTTGTACATGACACAATCTCACTTTTCGTGTGATCATATGATTAAGAACTGAAGGAAAATCTGATCCCGCTCAGCCTTGAATCTGTTGATCAAACTACAGACCAACCTGATCGTGCGAACTCGACTACAATCTGGTTTATACGTTTTTCTGTACATTCAAAGAGATCTTGGACGTTAGAGACTTGCATCGTTAATGCAGAAGAACTTCGGTTCCCTTTGAGATTATCAGTCAGCTCACATGACGCAGAGACAAAAGAGGTTGCCTTTGGTCTCAATTATATCAGTATATCGTAAAGCTAAGACTATGGGATCTGTAGACATATCCTCGTTGGCAAACTGGCACTAAATGCAGACTCAGATGTTCAGTAATTACACCGAACTGAAAACCCACAGTGATGGTGACGTCGCTCAGATTGAAATCCACCCAGACAGGATATCCCAGATCTTTCTTATCTAACAGAAGTTTCTTTGACAGAAATGAGGTCACCCTAGTTCACATTCAATATCCTGGAGTTCCATTGTTAATCTGCAAACGTGGATAATGCGAATTTGGAACGAATGTCGTTTGCAGTATTAATCCAAGAGCGAATTCTCTGAACAGTCAACTCTGGTTCTTTGTCCATTCTTTCAACGATTGACATTAAAGAACTTGATAATTGTATCACTTGATTCGATTCTGCATTCTGCGCTTCCAGAATTCCATTGCAAACTCTACTGCAAGTCGTTTTTGATTTTGAAATCATCTTCAATCGGCGAAGCTTATGAATTATTTTTAACAGCGCCTGTTTCAGTCTAAGACGTTAATCGTCTCTTCGACCTGTAATACCCACCTCGACCGTATTCGCTTGAACAAGGAAATTTCCACATTCACCAATAAATGATCCAGCAAGAAAGCAGCTTTTTCACTTTAACAAAAAAGAAAATTGCATAAAAATCAATTACGTTGCATCATCGCCTAAAATGAAATGAAAATGCTGGAGTAATTGCAGTTTCGACGATTTGATTCGACTACAGATTGAATCGGTCTGTATTCGGTTGAGCCTAATTCAGAACGAACAGAAACCACTGATTACCAAAATGGAAAACGTTTCTGCGAAACGGCGAAGAAAATGGGCATTATCCTTTGCCGTTCTAAAGAGCGCATCGAGCAGAATTCGTCCCGATTCCGTTGCCAGTGTCCGAAACAGTGTATCTGTAGCAACCAATGTATCCGATCACCCGAGAGAATCTGGTTAATCTCACCGTTTAATTCAGCCGGACCACGTTCATAAAGTGCTTGCAATAAATCCAACATTGTGTTGCACAAAGCTGTATAAAGATCGCTTTTCGCTTCGGCCATTTCCAGCAACCGCTTTGCCAGCTGCAATTCGAAAAAAGTGGATTTTAGCTTCATCCATCTCCATTACCTAGATTCTTACAGTTATCAGTTTGACTAAATCTTCAGCAAGGAAGCTTGCAACATGATCGGAGTCCTCAATTGAGCAAAGAAGATCCGTCAGGCCCAATCTAATCTCGGAAAGTTCGGTTGGCGTCAATGCAGAAGACGCCAGTGCTTGGCTCGACAGCTGCGTCAGAATCGGCATTTCAACGATTAAGACCAGCAGACAGACAGAAATGAGCACTATCTAGATCAGACCATCTGTCATCTCACATGAAGACACGTTTCAACTACAACCTCATTGGCAACGTTACTATAGCGCAACTCAGGCCTCACTTTCAAGGCTATTCAGTCCCAATAGTAGTTAATTTGGTAATTTCGAATGAAACCCAACTCAATAAATACGACAATCCGATAACTTTCTTCTCTATTATTAAAAACCCGGAAAGGCGTGTTTACGCCTCCATCATTGCCTCATCTTTGACTACCACAACAGGGCAATGGGCATGATTCACGATGTATTTCGAGACGCTTCCTTTTCCGACTAAGGTCAGCATGGCGCCCTTGAATGCCCCAATGTTTCGCTTGCCGACAACCACATCTTCAATTGCATGGCTGTTCACCCACTGTATTAGTGTATCCGCTACAGATCCGAATGATTGCTCCAGTACTCTTGTATGCACTTCCCATCCATCCGGTTTAACTTTAGATTTATATTCTTTCATCACCTATAGTAGACATTAACCGAGGCCAACAATTCGAGAACTAGAAGCAAAATACCTGTTTGGCGTCGTACAGTATCGACTTTCGACAACGTTCCAAAGCTTCGAGTTCGGCTGGAACAGCGGCGCCTATAAGTGAAGCATATTGAGCACCAATCACGAAACTGGCAAGGTAATCACTTCCTAATCCACCCATGGTTGGGGTCAAAATCGTGCTTGGTGCAGGAACGCATGACACGAGAATGACGACATCTCCAGGCCGAATGAGATTATCCTATGAAGCATTCAGATTCAGAGACACGATCGAATTCGCCGAATCGACTTGAGCCCAAGCGAGCGCTTGATGGGAGGGCTTATGGTTAGGCTCTGGAGACACAAACACCACCACTGTTCGATGATGCTGATGGTCGGTTTCCTCCTGAATGTCGCCTGTTGAAGGGGCTGCTTCGCGATCTTCTGATCCCATGATAGGTGCAATACTATATCGGTACAAAACGCTTAATAACGGTGTCCGGATCCGTACAGAACGCGCATTTACTGTATCATTGTTCAGGCAACATGACCGCAAGCGAGACTCGCTTGTCCCTACCAGATGTATTCGACGATGCGAACTATTTCGATGGTAAACTACAAAACAAACTGCAAGGAAATCCTAGTGCGAGATTATACGAAAGAGAAGGCGAGCATTCGAAGGCGAAGACGTTTACAAGCAGGCAGGATCATGAAAGTTTTATTTGGCGGCCAAAAACGTGGTCAAAAAAGGAGGAACCAAAAAACCAGAAGAGTTAGGAGGAAGATCGCGGATCGTCCACAACACAACTCAGTTAAGTCTGTTCGCCCGGTTTTACAATAACCAATGGACAGTTGAGATGTTCGGCTAAATAAGATGAAACGCTCCCTTTTCCTGCCAATGTTAGAACAGCCTTCTGCAGTAACCCTAACTGTCGGCGGCCAATAACGCCCTGTATACAATCACGAAAGTTGTGTTGTGTCAGAATACTACATGCCTGGTCGATCTTCTGCTTATTTGCCCATGCTGCCAATGTTGCACCAATTGTTGAATAGGTTTGCTCCAGGATTTCAACCTCAGCATTGAATCCTTGTCGTTGCGCGTCTTCCTTATACCGATTCAAAGTCTGCAAAATAGTATCATAGCTTGCCGTTTGCATGGCGTTTTCGACCTCTTTGGCAGCGTCGATATCTCCCTGATTCTTTTGTTGCAGAACGCTAATTTCTAAGGCAGCCGAGGGCGATGCTATTGCAACCGATCTTAATCAGTAAGTACTAGAATTTGGTGTGCTTACAGCCGATAGCCCCAAGTGCTGGCAGGATATTATCCACAAATCTACTCGGAACCTGACAAAGGTCTTATTACCAGGATAGTCAGTTGTCAGCTTAAAAACCAACGACGGTGACGAAGACAATAGTATCGTTAAGTTTCAGAATGTAACTCTGAGCCCATTGCCATGCATAGCGGGAGTTTGCATGATCCCATTTTGGGTCTACGAAGATCATCATCTGCCTGCCATCACCATTACTAACATCATCTCTCCCCATAGTGGAAATGATGCGCTCTGACTACTTACGCCGAACTTCATCCTCAATTTTCTAAGCAGTGAAATACCTTCACAGCAACCACAAGAAAATATCTTTACTCAAAAGTGAGATTTATTTCGCCCAGTGCGATTTCGTTCTCATTTTAGAATATTTCGCTTTGGGTGCCTCGCTAGTTTTTAGTCGTGAATACCATTTGCTATCCTGAGACGACTGCTGCGTCCTCGGGTCGGCGTTGTCGCTAAAGCATTCTGCATGGTATCGCATCTGGATTCGAGCACCACGCCTTTCTGCTATCAATTCACCCAGGACAGAAATGGGCTTCTTACATTGTCGGCAGATATGTCCCAGATCACTTTTTAAACACTCGCGTTTTCTAAACGACCCTATTGAAGCTTTATAAATACATGCGAACATATAACAAATCCATCAAACAGACAGTATTGATCGTCATTCGTTGGTATGGATGCCGGCGAAGCACTTGAACGCTCTTCGCTCATCAGCAAGACATGTACATAAGCCCGGGCGGGCCAACGGCTCTTGCCTTTCTGTGACGAAAATATACTTTCGATCGGTTTCTTTCACGAGACATTTATGCAACGAACTGGGATTCCCTTTGTCCGAAAACACAATCTGAACCTCGATATGATCTTGTAATCATTAAAGGCTTAGAAAAGTTTCAGTAATGAAAGCTCGAGTTTGATCTCGAAGAGTTGTGGCCTCTCTGTTATGAAGCAGGTGAGAAGCTATACAGGTAACATTGACTGACGAGCCCCTTTCAATCTGTTGTAATCTCACTTTCAAGTATAGCTGACATCTTTGCATTCAAAGATGACACAAGATTGGGCAGCAACAGCTGACAAAGCACTGGCAAATGGCGATTATGGCCTAGCTAAGGAGGCCTACACCCATGCCATCGAACAAGCTGAGGCGGTGGCAGATTGCAAGCGCTATACTCTCTATGCCAATCGAAGTGAAGCCAAATACCGAATGCAAGATTATTCATCAGCGCTGGAAGATGCCGAACGCTCGGTCTATCTGAAACCTTCGTACGGGATCGGGCATTTGCGTGTTGGCAAAGCCTTGGAGGCACTCAAACAGTACCAGAATGCCTGCGAAGCCTATAAGCTTGGGCTGATCCATGATGCAGCGAGTCAGAATCTACTTCAAGCCAGAAATAAGATCTCTCAATTGATTGAAAGGATGGAGACTGAGAAAGAAGCGCCTGAACACGAATCGCTATCACCTAACCTTAAGACGTTTCTGAGATGGCTCAAAGAAAAAGGCGCAAAGGTTCAAAACGTGGCGATCTGTTTCTCTCACTCTCTCAGACGTTTTAGTTTCCGAAAGTTGCCATTTCTGAATATGGAGATGAATATCGAGGCGTTGTCGCGAAGAATACCATTCAGGGTGACGAAATCGTGATTTCGGTTCCAAGGAGTCTCATGATCACATCTGAGAACGCCATTCAGTCATCTATAGGACATGCCATCATACAATCAGTATGTGATGAACAATGTGCTTGCTATCGCTCAATGATTGCAGGGCGTGGAAGTAAAAAGCAGGCATTCCTTCCTTGCTGCATTTCTGTTGCAAGAGCGCTCACGGCCAGAAAACGATCCCTCCCCTTGGGCTCCATATCTTGACGTCCTGCCTGAAAAGTTCGAAAATATTCCTCTCAACTTTTCACGAGAGGAACTGTCTTATTTAAAAGGCTCTATGGCAATCGATAAGATTGAGACACGAATCGAGCTGTTGAAATCTGAGTATAAGAGGATAGCTAATGTAATAATGTGTAGCAGTATCGTTTGCACAAAATGATGTTGTGGCAGTCTGTTCCTGCATTCGCTCAATTTTCCTACGAGGAATTCGCATGGGCTCGTTGCGTTGTGATAACAAGAATATTTGGGGTGACCGTAGATGGTCGGAAAACGGAAGCCCTTGTTCCATTAGCTGATTTTCTCAATCACAAAAGGCCTCGAGAGGTGTTTGTTTCTAACTATTCTTCCAACTTCCTAAGCGTTTTTGCAGACTGTTTGGCTCTACGAACCCGTATCAAGTTGTTTTAATATCACCTCATTAGGGACGATCAGTAATGGGATGCAGGTGAGACCATTTTCGGTTGTTATCCCTATATTCTTCATCTTTGATTCAGATCACGGATTCGTATGGTCGGAAATGCAATTCACGGTTTGGTGATCGCATTTCTGAAACCAAGCTTGCTGACATCTGGATAGGTTCTTTACGAATTATGGCTTCAGTATTGAAGACAATGATGATAATGAGGCAATTATGAGGTTCGCTTTAGACCCTAGCGACCCACTACTTCATCGAAAAGCGCTATTCCTTCGCGAAGATGGGCCGACGTCAGTTTATTACTTGTAGGAAACTTGGCATAATCTGAGTATTAAAAAGGACCGAGAAAATCTTCTCGATACCCGCGAGCGTTGGCAAAGATGCTGCAGTTTCTGAAGTGATGGCATTCCTTCGTCTAGCTGCCGCTAATCACAGTGAGTTTGATCAAATATGCGAGGCTACGATCCCAAACGTAGGGCACGACATCTGTTATGCCTTCTTAAACTTAACCAATCGTTTCGCAGTTAAAGAGAATACAGCCTATCAATTGCCGAAATGAGCAAGCTGCGTTGTATCTTCTAAAATCTGGTTGCCTATCGGCGTTATCAGATTTCGAGACCACTCTCGAAAATGATCACTTACTATTGGACGATTGTACGCTGACTCCAAATGTCAGGAATTGCATCGTTATGCGAATGGGGGAGAAGAAAGTCCTTAATTTCTTTATCGAATTTGTGGACGATATGGTCCCTCTTTTGTCCCTCCCAAAAATTGATATAAATTGGGTATTGAGTCGCTGCCAGGAGCGTCACTTCTCTGGAGCTTTTGACGTATACATTGATTCTGTCATTGTTCCAATAGTGAAAAATGATCCTTCATAAAATAATAAAGATGTATGTATATTGTCTAATAAGAGAAGCCCGGTTCGTGGATGAGACGCGGATGATGTATATTATCAATTAGCTTGGAAGGTTTTTTTACGGGCCTTGAGACTTGTGCAAATAGGGATAAAGGAGATGCAGGACAAACACAATGAAGAGAATGAGCAGAAGCAGAATTGAGAGACGTGCCAACATGAGTACAAAGCTGCGCTTGAGATTCTCATTGTTATATCCAGTAGCAATGATAATGGGTCCTGACAGAATCGACGATTTCCGCGCCCGCCTTGGCGTTTCTTCAGCAAATCGATACAGAACATCAGCGTTTGGCTCAGGAACTTGATCGCAAGCCGGTTTCGAGTAGGTCGCCATGGTCGCCGATTCTTCCATCAATGAATAGAAACCGCAGCGAGACTGTGATGTCAGCAGCCATATCTGCTACTGGGCAGACTCAGTGATCATTGAATACATAGCAGGCGTTATAGATCCTATACAAATCTATACCATGTAGTGACATTCGGAACAGAAAGATGGCTTTAGAGGAGATTCGCCAGAAGTCTATTTTTAGGTCCGATCGCACTATTTCTGCAGTCGCTCTGAAATGTTCAAAAGAGAGGCAGCGCAGCGCAACGGCTCGCTTTCACCATGATTTCCGACTCGTCCAAGAGCGATGTCCTTATCATCTGTACTGGTGGCACGATCGGTATGTTTGAGAATGACGATGGTGCCTTAGAGCCGCGCCCAGGAGCGTTCACGGCTATGCTGCCTCATGTGTTCGCTTTCAATCAGTCGAGGCTGCCGAAGTATGATGTGATGGAGTGGGAACCCTTGATTGATAGTTCCAATATGCGACCACAATTGTGGAAGGTTTCCGTCCTCTCTCGTATTCACTATCGAGGTGCCTGATTTTCCTGTCCAGTTGCTGATTAAGCAAATTCGTGACAATTATGACCAGTACAGCGGATTCCTGATATTGATGGGAACCGACACCATGAGCTATACAGGTTGGTTTTGTATGATGATATTCGTGCTCGCCATATAATGTTGTCTTGACAGCGTCTTGTGTCTCCTTTGCATTCCAGAATCTCGCTAAACCAAGTATGTCGCTATTAACTTGCTATAATCGCCCCTTTCCAATCTATTGGCCACAGTAATCTTCACTGGATCTCAGATACCTGTCCATCGTGCGTATACCGATGCAAGAAGGCATCTAACTATAGGACTTCTTGCAGCTGGTAATCTCTGTATTCCAGAAGTCTGTATGTCGACCCATAATCAACATCATGCTGGTTTTCAGCTGTTTTGTTAGGCCTGCTATTCGGTGAGAAACTTTTCCGAGGGAATCGAACGAAAAAGAAGGATAATTGGGGTGCGTCTGCTTTTGAATCCCCGAATTGTGCTCCTCTTGCTACGTTCGGCGTCAATGTTCATCTTAGCGATCATATGCGAACCATGCCGAGGAATCCACTTCGCGTGTTCGACGAAATTTTTTCCAATATCATGGTGGTGTGGTTGGTCCCTGGATTTGACGATACGATGCTCTCGCGGTTGGCCCCAAAAGATGATGGCGAAGAAATCGGCATTGTATTGGTTTTATATGGTGCCGGCAACGCTCCTAGCCACTCGAATCGTTCATTTATCCAGGCTTTGGTTGATCTCAAAGCAAATCGGGCTGAAACTGTAGTAGCCTCACAATGTGAGTTTGCCTTATGCTTAGAAATCGGATCTTAATCTTACATTTCGAGTTTAGGTAGGAAAGGCAGTATCAATTTGTCGTCATACGCTACTGGAAAGCAGATGTTGGATTTGGAGCTGATTAATGGTCGTGATATGACCATTGAGGCATGCGTCACAAAGCTATCGTTCCTGATGGGACGAGGTTTCCGTGGTCAGAAACTGAAAACATTAATGGAGACAGATCTTAGAGGCGAGCTGACTCCAAATTCTGGTCATGTACCGTATGGTGAAATGCGATGGGAATAAATTCCTAACTGATTGTTTAATGGGCGGCTTAAGTCGACATATTTTTACAGTGCACAAGGAGGACAGCCATAGATTAAATGTATACTTGAAGAATTTGGGAATAACCTGGTTTTTTTGCTGCGATTGTTTCCTCATTAGCCCCAAACACACGCAACGCTGTTTTTATTCTAAATTTTATGCAATCTGCAGTAATTCCCATATTTGGATTTGTTCTTGCAACGCGTCCCATTTTTAGTTTGGCCTTGGCACCTACTATCTGTTTCATTGCGATCACATGGTACATTCGATTCAGGTCCGCTTTCCGAGATCTCGATGCCAACAGATTTCACTTCGGCGACCGTTTCAACTTGAATGTCATCAACATTCACTTGAACGGCCGATTCTACTTGAATATCATCAGATTTCACTTGAGCGGCCGTTTCAACAGATTTCACTTGAGCGACCGTGTCGACTTGAATGTCATCAGATTTCACTTCATCAACTAGAACATCATCAGATTTCATTTGAGCAACCGTGTCGACTTGAATATCATCAGATTTCACTTGGGCGACAGTATCGAGTTGAATGTCGTCAGGAGCACATTTCTGGTCCACGTCCTCAACAAAATTGAGATCTACAAAGAGAATAGGTGCAAATAAACATGCGATATTTAATCAACGTACCGACGGCATTAGCCTGCAGTGCACTTAAATCAATAATAGAACCGTCAGCCTGGACGGCTACAGCATTCAGATTCGCATTGATTGTCAAACCTTGAAAATCAACCTTGTCTGCAACCGTTTGTGAAGGCCCCCTAAAATCTTAATTTGAATCGAACGAAATTGCGAACCAATCCCAACTCACCTCTCAGCATTGTTGCAAGGAAATCCGGTGCTTTTTAAACCACCAGGATTCAATTTAGGATATGTGATGTGATCAACAGGGGGCTCTGAGGGCAAAGAACTCGCTGCAGTGCCGATGCAAGAGAAATCACATTTCGTGTCCTCTGCACGAGGTAAATTCAACAATGGATTCATATGGCGTAGTAGAAAAGAGTCTGCATACCAATGTTGGAAATTACTTCCGGAAGTGAACATGGATCAGCAACTGGGACAGCAGTATCTTCAACAGCGATATCGTCGTGCACAGGTGCCTCACTGCCCAACATTTAAACAACAGAGCACAGTGTAATCATCTCAACGCACATCTGTTCAAGCTTGCAAGAATATTCAGTGTGGACGCCTCCTTCTGCGTCATTCTCAGTATGAGCTTCTTCTGGAATTTCGGTTGAAACTGTTGATCGGATATTAACTAGGAGTGCCAAAAACAGGAAAATTTCAAACCTGCATCGTTCAAATCAATTTCGTTCCTCGGGTCGGTTGCAGTAGCATCATCGCCATGATTCTGGTCCTCTGCATGAGACACATTTACAAACTGAGTCTTAACGAATGAGAAAGGCTATCAACTCCGCTTACCAGCGTCCATAAGTGCATCAGAGCGGTCAATTAAATCAGCATCTGGGACATCGACAACATTGTCATTCTCTTTGCCCACAGAATTGTCATTAGTAATGTCATTTTGATTTTTTTCATTTGCAATTTCGTTTCTACAGCTTGTTTCAAAATCCTACCAGCAGTCTAACCACTTCACAAACCTTTCTTCATTGATGAAGGCAGATTCGGTATGGATGGTCTTGGATACGCCAAGGTCAGTGTGAATATGTTCTTTGATTGCAGTTATGCAGGTGTCAGGAGCTGTAAGTCAGATATCAATTAATGCCATCAAAGAAGACAATGTCCAACTTGTTGTAAGAACTCCAGGCTCGATAGGATCAGCAGACTCAACTATGTAGTTAGAGCTTGATGCAATCTCGATATCCACACAATTCTGATCTTCCACATTATCTGGAACTAAAAAAGCTTAAAACAGCGTAAGCGAAAAACGATCAAAGTCAACATACCGGCAGCCACAGCTGCATCAGAATGGATAATCAAATCAGCAGCTGGAACAACGATATCATTGAAATCCTCATTGACCAAAATGTCTCCATCTTCAATTTTGTCGGCCATTGCAGTGAGCGTACTAGAATTATGGGTTAGAATTCAGGAAGAGTTGCAGAATTTCAGCATCACCGCTCATCATTCTCGCAAGGATGTCTATTGTGGATGATTTCTGTAGTGTTAAGCTCCATATGGGTCTCACATTGCATTTCAGTTCGATCTGTATCAGGTACTGAACAGACACCATTAGTCAGCATCGTTGAACAATATTATCGCAAACCTGCTGAGTCCGTAACAGACTCGTTTGCTGAATCTTCGACACAATCCATCGGCTTGACCAAGGACACGGGATCTGCTGCATTACTGTTATCCACAGATTGAGGGTCCTCAGTACCAGAAGCAACTAAACGATGAGTTTGGTGAATATACGAAATGGGACCAAAGCTACCAAAATCTGCATACCAGCAGGAAGAACCGGATCAGATTCAATGTTCGAATCCGTTTCAGCAACGACGGCGTCATTGACATTCCCATTGATCACAGTATCATCATTGTCCAACTTGTTGGCGACATCCGGAATCATCACACTACGATTTCAGTGAATACCAGAAAATTGACCAGTTCATGACACTCACATCTCATTATTGCAAGCAGATTCAGACTGGAGCACTTCGAAGGTGTTAAGCTCAGTGCCGGTCTCCTCTTGTACTTCAATTTCAGGCACTGTAGACCAACGATCAAATATGAGCGACAAACCAAAGAGGATTTCAACCTGACGATTCAGATTGGTTGGCTGAAACTTCGACTTGATCAACGGGCGTGGATTTGCAGGTGGAATCCGTCGGTGCATGGACATCAACAAACGGGTGATCGTTGGCATTGTTTAGCTCTAGAAATACGTTGATTACTGAAGGAAAAAGAAATGCGAAAATCTGCATACCAAGGTCCACAGCCGATCCAGAATGAGTAGCTGAATCAGGAATGACAACGACAACATCGATCGCAGCCTCATTGACCACAGAATCTTCATTCTCAATCTTGTTAGCGGCACTTGTTATGGCCAAACTACAGTCTGTAATTAAAGCGCCATGGGACCAGTTTAAGAATTTCAACTGACCTCTCTCCATTGCAAGATGCTTCAGTACGGATGATTTCTGTAGTTTGAATTTCAGCAGGAGAGCCTTCTTCTTGGATTTCTGTTAAGCATACGCCACTATTGGAGCCTAAAAGTCACACATGAACTCGCAGAGTTAAGAATTGCAAACAAACAGAACCTTTAGACTGTTGCGTGAGCTCGGAAAGACGACTCGCGGCCGTTGAATTAGTTGAAGTAAAGTCCTGAAGAAGTTGTCGACGAGGCGTATGCTGAAGTCTTCGCTTAAGCGACTTCCGCACGGACGTTGGCAGGCGATTTGGAGACAAAAGAACTCGAACATTGTGCTTCGAAGGAGTTCGAGGTGCTGCCGATTTCAAAGCGATAGGAGAACCGGTCTGGGCGGCGTCTTTATCATCCGGCTTCGAGACCGGCTCTTCATGAACAATCGGAGCAATTTCAACATCAAATAGTTGAGATGGAATGATTTCTTCCAATTGGTCCTGGGACTCAGCGAGAACCTCTTCGTTAAGAAGGTTCTTTTTACGAATTGAAGGCGAGGCCTCCACTTTTAACGAGGTCCGCTTCATGGCAGCTCGAGCAGATGACCGGACAGAGAACAGCTTCTTGGTCTTCCCAATTACAGGTGACAGATAGCTTGGCGTTTTTTGCTCGTGAGCCTAAAACGTTTTGGAAAAGGTCGAATTACTCGTTTGTCATTCTACCTTCGGCGTGTCTGGGACGATGGGAGTGCTCTCAGCCGGCACAGCACCATCCTGGGCAGCGCTTAGAACTTTGGATTGACGAAGCGACGACCGGGGCGTCCTCTTGGACATCTTCGGTGCCCGAGCAGACGAAGGGATATCGGATTTCCGTTTCTTCTTGGTTCCTGGAGTGAAACAGGAATTATTCTCATCGGGCTTGTCTTTTGCGATTGTTTCGACAGTTCGATCTGAAGGATTCTGATCGATAGGCTGGTTTTCAATGTTTTCCAAATTCTCTATCCTGTTCTCGATCGCATCAGAAAGCTCCTTTGGATGCGATTCTTTGTCAAGACAGGGAATGTTATTGGATGCGAGAGATTGCTGCGATTGTGCAGTTAGATCTGTCAGTGCAGCTGGATTCAGCAAACGTTTTCTGATATTAGCAAGTGAGAAAGTTTCAGCAATTTCAGGGCCTGAAATGAACAGCTGTTTAGCATGCAGATTGCTGATAGGTGATCACATACAATATTCAAGTCTAAACCAATTGTTGCCGATAGTGAACACATTATTATGTCCAACAAACGAATTGTCGTGGATCTCTTTCCCATTTAAGTAGGTTTTTGTGGATGCATTCAGGTTTTTTAACCAAATCAGACCGTCGTCGTCTACCGTCAATAAAGCATGCCTGTCCGAAACGTTCGTTTTCTGAATGCGAACTTCGCAGCTTGTGTTTCTAGTAATCATTAAGGTTGTAACAATACAGATTCAGCGGGATTCGTACCTACCGAATGTCACTTTTCTCTTATTAATCACATATTTGAATCCTGCATCCAGAGCTCAGAACATGAAGGTCACTTGATGAGGAAATCACTAACCATCAGTGCCCTCAGGCAATATGATATAGATAAGGCTGGCAAGAGTGGACAGATTAGCTTTGGATTCTTGGGCTTCCTTCATTTGAATCGCCAATTTTCGGGGTAAAATCCAGGGCAGCGACCGTCGTCAAGATTGCAGCAGGTCAATCGGCAAATCGAACGAAGGATTTATCGAGGAAAAATTGCGCGCCAAAATACAGCTTCACAGAGTTGAAAATATCACGATTCATCTCTGTAAAATAAAGAGCCCTTGAGGCACCGCGAGCTATTTAACCAGCGTACAGTTTGTGTGGCGTTGGATAAACTCCAAATTCACTGAGCTTTCTAAGAAATCCTATCTTTTATATGAAAGTAAAGCATTGTTAAAACATTCGCTGTAGGTTTTAGCTGGACTCAGAAAAACGCTCGTTCGAGACTTTGGATTGCTTGATCTCACGGTCTAGATACCTGTGAAATTGCTGAATTATATCCTGCTTCCTAAACAAGCATACAAAATTGTTACATTTTCGGCAACATATCAAATGGGGACCATTGCCGTTTCAGTTTCTCGACATCGTCGGCCGTTTGGTATTTTCCAGAGTCGTGATAAGAGCGACATTTCAAAGTGCCGATTGTGTCGAAGAACACAATTTGGGCAATTCTTCGCCCAACCACCAGTGGGATTGAATAGTTCCTAGAATTGTTGGTGATCTCCATCGTCCATCTATTTACATATCCAATATCGCCCCAACCTATATACCGTCATTACTTGAAGCGAAGCAAAAACAAGCGGTAAGAATAACATACCAGCACATTTGCAAACTTCAATGAAGTTTCTTCCCATACTGCTTCGGGCCTTCATCATGGTCGTTACCGAACCACGTCCTCCAATAAACTCTATCCGAGGTTAAACATCAGCAACTTTAACTAAGATGCGATTTACCATTGGTATGGCCCAGAATTGTTTCTCCAGGACGAATCCAGATGATCTGGTCATCGGGGGAGATGTTCTCTAATTGCATACCTGTTCGTCGCATCCAAAGCCCTAACATATTAAAAGCATAAGTGTGAAATCCGGCGACTGCCAGAACGTACCAGCTGCTTCAGCAGTTTGAAGCTGTTGAGCGCTCCAAACTCGGTCTACCATAGATTTGCTGTTTTACGATTAGAGATTGTCATTTCAGAAATCGATGCATTCGACCTATAGGGATTATAAATACCATCGCCTGGCTCTGGCACCGCCTCTCTGAAATAATATTGTCCTATTACATTAATAAGGTAGGCGCTCAATAACTACAATCGTTCTAACCCAGTGTGACATCATAAGAGCTAGTCGATAGATTTTCCATAACGAAGGGCTCAATTACTACAGTGCCGGCATCCATATTGCTCAGAATCGCCTTTTTCGCAGCAATGAGCAATGGAGCGCTCACAGAGCGGGATAATTACAGCATCAGAAAGCAGCGATTTGGCAATGATTTGTGGTTCCTGCTGACAGCCCTCTGGCTCTTGCTGCCTCTGAGATTCGTCATCCATGATTGTCAATAAGAGAATGATTGTGAGCGCAACCTCTCCATCCGTGAACCCTCTTCTCCTCCTTCAAATCAATCTGCCTTTTTCAAGTGATATCATCGCTCGCTTGCAAGTACTATCAAACTGTACTTGTGCTCTGCTTCGTGAAGACCTGTGGATGTTTTCTGCCTCGTGAAGATTGCATATCTTGGATTTTATTGCAATATGCGCTCAGCAACGACATGAATGTCGGCCGATATTGAATCATGAATTCATAGAATAATGCTCGTCAGAAAGGTATTACACGATAACTACCCAATCCGAAACAAAGTAGTGATGCCGGAGTCGGTCATAAGGAGACGATATGTTCAAATTCAAATAGCGTGCGACAACATTCAACTTTATTTCATTAGTTAAATCGTCGTGCTCAATTCTCAATATAATGGCTGAGAAACCATCGCTTCCATCATCTTATCATCTGCCTGAAGTATGGTCGGAACCTGAGCAGAAACAGTTCACTATGTTTGGAAACAGTCCAACAGCTGGACCTCGACAGCAGTTAGACCTGCCTCGAGGGCATCATCCATTGCAGCTGTATTCGTTAGGCACTCCAAACGGCCAGAAAATCACTATTTGTAAGAATCGCTATAGAAATTGGTATTCGCTAACTTCTCGAAGTGCTGGAAGAACTCGGCCTATCATTTGATGCCTGGAAAGTCGATATAAGGGCCGGCGATCAGTTCACTTCTGGATTCTGCAATGTCAATCCCAATAGTAAAATTCCAGCCATGATGGATTATTCGCAATCGCCGCCATTGCGAATCTTCGAATCCGGCTCGATTCTGCTCTATCTGGCTGAGAACAACAAGAAGCTGATTCCGACCGATCCTGCCAAGCGTGTCGAATGCATGAACTGGCTGTTCTGGCAGATGGGTACTGCCCCATTTCTCGGTGGCGGATTTGGACATTTCTACCATTACGCCCCAATTCGTATCGAATATGCCATCAATCGATTCGCTATGGAAACCAAGCGTATCATCAGCGTTCTCGATATGCATCTCAATGGCAAAGAGTATGTCTGTGGTGATGAATATTCCATTGCTGATATCGCGATCTATCCCTGGATTAAATGTTTGCAGACGGGATATAACGCGACTAAGTTCTTAGGTCTAGACGAGTATAAAAACGTCAACCGATGGGCCGAGAAACTGACAAAGCGAGACGCCGTCCAGCGCGGAATGAACTTCCAATACGAACGCTCGATTAAAGATAAGGCTTAAAAATGCTAATTTCATGAGTAAACAATTTGATGCCTAAAACAGTTGATTTTTTTTTTCATTGGAGCAGGTGAGGATAGAATGTGTCCCAGAATTCTGACCGGATCAGATCGTCGTGAATGATTCGTGGCTGTTTCAGACGCGCCGGCTGGTTCGCCTCGAACCTTAATACAATCGATCCCTTACGGAACATGGCTGGTTCGTTATTGTAATTGACACCAAACCGACTGAACAGAATATCGTTCTTATCACCCGAATCGGTTCCTAAATGGCATCGAGCTCTCAGTGAAAGGGCATGATAATGACGACCTGGTCTTACCCATCAAGGTATGTTCGGCTTCTGTATTTGTTTGGTTCCCTTGTTGAATCAATGCCCAGAAAGTCGTGTTATACAAGTTGTTGATATGGCAATCAGCTTGCCTCCATCGAAAATAGTCCTGATTCCCAGAAATTTCAAACGACTCCGACTTACACTAGATCAGATTCACCTTCAGGTTCTCATCGCTTGGATACAGAACGATTCGACCATCGAAGGTTGGGACGGATTTTAAAGGTTGGCCAGCAAAGTGTTCGGGCCATTTTATCACATAGCTACAGAATTAGGACACGAAAGAGCATTTCCAGTTTTAACAAACCTGGACGAGAAAATTGAAACGATTGTAGAAAGGATTTTGGACGAACGCCTTTGATAAAAAGATGACTTCCGGTCAATGACAAACGAGTATTCATCAGAATGGCCGTAAGCCAGTACAACGTCTTGAAAATCGCTCATGACTTGTACAGCACATGCATTCATCAGATTTAAACCACGAATGTCATTCGGTTTGGTAAATGCATGATCAGTAGAAAATCTGTTCGCACCAACCTGACGTATCAGACAATGTCTGTCATGACGAATTATAGGTCATCACCTATGGAACGATCTACCGTCAATTCGAACCACAATCCATGCATTCTTCAACAGTGAATCGACTTGCTCGAAGTTGCGAACATATTCGAACCGTGATTTGGCCATCGAAAACAGAGATGACTCGAAAACAGTCAGAAAATTGCGCGTGAACCATGGACAATTTATATTGACAATTCACATTTAATCTGGGAGCCTAGAGTTTGTAAACCGTCTACTGACGGATCCGATGCTCTTCTTGAGATCGACGCCGGCGCTTTCTTATTAGTTAATGTTGTTGAAACTAGATCGGACTCGCTAAATTGCTGCCGCTCTAAGCTGTCTGACAAGGATCGACCTCGTACATCTGACACCAATCTGTTTGTTTTTGTCGTCAATTTGGTTAACTGACAAAAAGCGTTTTCGCACCTTCTGTTTTCCATCACCCATCGACTCATGATTAGACGGGCCTGCCGATATCCCAACATTCTGATTTCCTCGTATTTGTGATAATCAAGCAACAGCACAGATCCCAATTCAGGACGAATGTATACATCCATTAGCTAAACGTCTGTCAGAAAGATAATTAAGTAGTAAAAAAGCAGACCTTGTCATTGAGGAAGCCTCGAACGTTTCGTGAATTATTGATATAACTCAATGCTAGAACAATATCAGCAAATTTGGGAACTTTTGGGTGATTCCCCCAAGGATATAGGAAGCGTGCGATCTGATTTGTTGTCATTCAGTATTGTAGATGATAAAACTTCAGAGCATCTAACCTTTAACCATAGCAGCCACCAACCAGATAATGCAACGCCGAAATCGTGAATTCCTCTGAACGCAGACGCCTTGTTTTCTACATCGACGGCAATTAAAATATCTGGATTGAATCGGTCTCTCATGATATCGACAGGAAGATTATCGACGTAACCGCCACTATAAGCATTGTCATATAATTAACTGAAAATTAAAGATGATTCTCAAATCGACTTACTCAATCAATACGGCGCCATCGACATACATTGGAGGAAGATATTCTATAACCGTCATACTGGAGCGAATAGCTGTCCATAGAAGACCTAGCATTGTGCGCTTTAAAATTGGATTCGCGATATTAGCAGCATTTGAGCACCTTCCGTATGGATTTTTATGTCTGATTCGGTGAGATTGGTGGTCACACAAAAATATGGAATCTAACACAGATGAGAATCGAAGAATTCGAACAGTTGCAATGTCCTATACCCATAAGTCCTAAGAAAGTTTTAGGCCATGACATAACGATGCAAATATCGTACCTCAATTCTGGTATCACCGAAATACTCATAAATGGCAGCACTGAACTAAGCAAAAATTAGCAGCAGATAAGAATCGCGAGGTAGATTGCGCAGCTTGCCTTGTATCCAGAAAAGTAGGACATTATCGGAAATGTTGCATCCTTGAGTAGCTCCATCACCGAGCCCATTTGAGCAGCAAATTGTTTAACCTTACAGAATTACTATGGATACGACAGTTCCGATTGCTATGACATACCTGTTCTTCCATTGCTAGCTGCCCGTGCATGGCAAAGAGACCTGCCATAAAAGCGCCCTGAGAAGTTCCACCGATCATATCGACTGGAACTTGTAATTCATGTAAAGCCTAAAACAAATTAGGTGAACAGATACATGAGATTTGAGGCGGACCTGCATTGTTCCCATATGCGATAATCCACGAGCTCCACCACCGCCTAGGACAACACTAACAGCACGACCTGATAAACATCGTGCCAAGCGTCCATAATCAGCAGTAGAGTTCTTTCGAACATGGTGAAATGCATTCAGCGTGCGACCTTCAAACCAGAACCTGGTTCCTTTCGGTCTAATTCCAACTTAGCATCAGCCGAGACAAGAAAGTACATTTCAATACAGTTTGACGTCATCGTTGTGAAGCAGAACAAGATCTCGGTTGGCTATATTATGGTCTGTAGTTTGCCATAGTAAAACCGTTTCGCGATCACAGATAATTGGTGACGATGCCGCATCTCCGACAATCAATATTTTATCAGCCTGGCGAACAAAACAGCGAGCCCATGTAGTTGAGAGCGAATCGGGAAGTGAAAATATGAGAACTTCATGGGTTTCCTCCAAATCATTTAAAGCATGTGTGATTCGAGACTGGTACAATCCTATCCTGGAACATCAGCGTGGTTCAGCAAAACAACCGATAGATTACTTTCTTCAGAATCTGAGCCACATGGGTGCTCAATATGACCGTCTTCCGATGCCTTCTCAAAAATAATTTCGCGATTAACGTGAATAGCAGACCTGCAGTAATATCAGGACATTATGTCCCAGTCAAGAGACAATCGCATACTAACCCATAAAATTTTAGCGCGTTGGCTAATCGCTCTACGAAATGATTGACTGGCACATCGGGCCCTGTCGGAATCACCTAACAAGCATCAGGTCACCTGCCTTCTGATAAGATCATTTTTTCACCGCGATCGTAGAGATCTTAGATAACGGAGCAGTATGTGATGCAGGCTTCGTACCGAGTTCTCTTAGGCGCCTTGCTGGAAAACATTTAATGAAAAAAAAAAACAAATTTAGGATCACATACCAATAATGGAAGAGAATCGCTGAAGACAGAAAGGATACTGAACCTGAATATCCATAAACGATTGCCGAGAGACTCGAACTATTTCACAATCACGAACAGATATGCAACTCGAGCCTAGCCAACCATTAAATCGCGCATGGCAAGACGCCCAAAACCCTACTATGATGATGGTCGCCTGATAGCAACGACAGCTCTCCTACAGACTCACCACGAGACGCTTCAAGCAGCGTCTTGGTAACCCCATCCGGCCTACGTGAAAAAACACGCAGACGACCGCTTACAAGAATGTAGCACTCGTCTGCGCGGTCTCCTGTTTTAAAGAGCAGTTTACCAGCAGGGACCCTTTCAAGTGTAAGTTCATCAAAACGTACGCGAATGCTATTCAGGTACCAGCATCTTTCAAAAGCAAGTTCTTCAAACTGACGCAGCACAGGACAAATAAGATCTTCACAAATTAGCATCACCAGTTTGACAATGGTAGGGTCCGGATGATTGCTAGAAGACCAGCTTAGAAGGGTGAACATAGATGAGATCACGTACGTGAAGTAAGAAGTGGAGACAACGGCGATTTCACATGTCGTTAGACAGCGTGCTGTCTCTTGATGAGCACAGCTGGTCACAAATGACATTCCACCAAATACAGATCCCGCACCAATTTCCTTCGAACCGTATCCGACCGCAGGCTCAGATCCTGCATAAATGAAGTTAGAGTCAATCATCCTCGAGTAGTTGCCCTAAAACCTGTTAAGATAGGCCCAGTTTTGGCATCACTGATTGGAGGACGCGGGATTAGGCACATTCTTCCTTTTTTCAAAATGTAAATGTTCCGCCTGAACGTAGTTGAATGTTCGTAAAGCAGTTGTCCTGCTGCAAGCTCAATGGTCTCCAATTTCGATGCGATGGCTTGCAAGTCTGCCGCGTTCTGGGAGCCATCAACAAAATAAGAACCAACTCGATCCTAACACAATTTTAATTAGCTCGAAACAGGTAGGTATGAATCTGTACCTGTTGACATTCCGCAGACCGTTCGGGAATTTGCAGGAAATCCCTCAAAGCAAAATGGGCAATATACCAGTTCCTTGCAATGGAAGTCCGAATAAATGCAAGGATCCAGGCAGAATGCGATTCGACAAGAGCCGAAAAGAATGCTCTGGATATATGGACAAGCTCCACTACAGTGGACGGTCAGTATCAGCATGGGATCGGGTAAAAAGACGTAACCTTTTGTATCGGCTTTGTATGTTGCAAAACGAGTCGAGTTGCACAGCATACTGAGATCGCCAATCAAATCTCCATATCCACAGCGGTGAAAAGGAGTTTCGAGGTTTTCTCGATAAGCAGAAACAGAGCCTGCGTTTGGTCAGTCATGAAACACTTTTGAAAACGTCACTCGACCTTCCAGGACGATGAACATTCCTTTATCTCCCAGCGCATCGCCACGATGAATTAACTGTTTTCAATCAGTTTTTGGGCTGAGAAAAAAGTGGTATAACATACCACTTCGCCACTGTCCAGATGCACCCACTCAATAAAAGTCTGATACAGTTTGTGAAATTCCTCATATTCGATATGGCAAGATATTTGAGAGAACGCAGCGAACACGCGAGACTCTGGTGTCATCATCACAGATTTCATTACTTCGTGTACTTCCTGTGGACGACCAATCGTTTCCATCCGCTCAAAGCCATCCTCCTCATTAATGACCTGATCGCACATCATAAAAAGTTGCAAGTTTCAATTCAAAACCAATAATTACTTCTTGTACGTTCAATTTATTTAAGAAATCAACTGTAGCTGTAGTGATTTCCACATTGCCTGCCGTTCGTCTTGGCTTTAAAGCCTTTTGAACCCAGTATTTAACCACAATGTAAAACATTGCTGATGACACTAATACTAAAACAAGGACAATCTGGCCCCATTTCAATTCTAACTGTAGATTGATATCGAAAGTTGCTGAAGTCCACTTCGCAACCGACCTCCGCCTAAGTTCCGTTAACCCAACCCAAACGCCAATGCCCTTAGTGGCTACCAGTAAAGCATAGGCGTGGCTGATGCCAGCATGACAGCGACCACTGCAGCCGCCCACGTCGGCCGATTTGTGACCGTTGAAAGCGACATGACTAAAGCGTTAATGACGATCAGAGCTGACTAAGAGCCCGGTAACACAGACTGTCATCAAGTCTCATGACGCACTTGTCTAATCTTGATCAAAGAATGCTCCATAGCCAAGGTGCAATGTCAACATTGCAGTACATAGCAGATCCAGAATTATGTTTTTACATCGATCAATCTATATGAATCAACTGTTCAGACGATTATTCTATAATATTTTATTAAGGTAGATCTGAGAATTGAGATTGTCGGGCTTTGCTTTGGGCATTTTTAAAGTTTCGGTAGACAGACCTGATGGCCTGATAGTCTTCTGTAGAATAAGATCCTGAATGCGAATTGATATATCCTTCAAGATCGGATTCTTTCAGCAATTCCCAAAACTGCCGAGCAGGCTCTAAGCTGACTTTCTGGTTTGGTAATAAACCTGCTAGATTTTGCTGCAATGCGAAAACTACGACATACATCAGTTTGAAAATGAAAGCAACATCACCACTGCTTACTATTCCTAAGAATACGAGATTGCCCTTGCCTGTTGATAAGCTTGTCCTTCATTGCAGCAGCATTACGAATCAAGATTAAATTGACAAGATACGGCAATGTGCCCAACAGATGTTCAATTGATGATGCCTTAGGCACCAAGATAGGAGAAAGCGACTCCTCAGCTGTTACGAGACCTTTGTTTAAATCAATCACGAACTTTTCAGCTTCAGATGAATCATCTCGGGATATATAATCGCTCGAGATCATGCCGCTCAAAAAATAGAAACAGTGACAGTGAATCTCAATCCGGAGAAGAAAGCGACATTTTTCTGATAAATTTTTGAAACCATTCTCAATATGATCTAGCAATTTAAACACATTTTTGGTCAGTTCTTGAAGACGGTTTAAAATCCATAAGAGCGATTCACTAAGCAGTGCGATCATGACCCATTGTTTAGCATCAAGGAGAAGCTGGCCCTGATCTAATCGATCCAAATGGTTCAACAACCGATGATAAATCGGTTTTTCCATTCCAAAAAATTCTCCTTGGCTGATGCCGCTGTTTCGGTTATAGAGTGGATCACGCCGCAGGATCTCAATAATATTGATATCGGAAACTAGCGAAGCTGAATAGGCCCCGAAAGAGATTTCTTGAAGCTTCAAGCGATAATGTTCCAAGAACCGTGACATGATTGAAATTACAATTTCTTGGAGAGCATTCTTATCGTAAGGCAGGAGAGCGTAATCACCCTATTGTTGGCAGATCAATATAGCTGCTTGCATAAAGACCAAAAGAATCGCTTACCATGATTCGTTCGACAACCTCAGAGACTTCCACAGCGCTGACGGATACCCATCCATGAGTAGTACGTTTACTGTCATGGACATTGAATGCATAGGAATCAGCAAATACGCTATCGACTTTAATGTTGGAATCAGCTCGGACACGGGGGATGAACGAGGTATTAACATATTGCAGAAGAAGGCTCTGCAAGATGTCACCTTGATATTTACGTTGAACGACACCCAACAAGGCGGCGTGATCTATAAATTCCATGACAGGCCGGTAGATCGCTAGAATGTTTTCAGGATGGGCCGGTATCCACGTCTGTGATGATGTTTCTTGCTCATCGGATATGGCCGCAGCAGATTCTGTCGGATCGTTTAGGCGAACGGTAGTGACGCAGCTGTCAGCGAAAGAGAACGACAGCTGGGTTGATGCCGTCTGCCACGATGGGAGATTAACTGGCGAATCTTGGCGAATGTTGGACATGACCGTCCTTCCTGATGATTGTAAGCAGGACAGTACTGTGCTCCATATTTCATTCTGCATCTCAAACCACACTCGAACGATGCCATACGCCTCATCAGATACAGGTGCATCTTCCAGTTCTGAGAGGAGGCGGCAAATAGTGATGTGTGTCGGCAGGATGTCTTTGAAAACTGTAAAGATACGGCTTAGGAGCTCAGTAATAATGTCGTATGCCCAGGTAGAGCCTTGGCGATGCGTCATTTGAGGGCGGGGCGTTTGGGAGTATTTATCCTTCAACGCATTGGTCTCAGTTTCAATGATGGATCTCAGCGCAGGACGAATTCGTTTTAAAAGCGTTGTTCGGGCTGCTGGTAAACGCTGAAGCCGATGCAGAGCATGTATCAGGAGCGTGATATAGGACTTGTGGTCCCGATATGGACATTGAATATATTTGATAGATGCCTCCTCCAACAGCAGCTGATGCATAACCGCATCGATGTCTGCAGAACGCTTGCTTAAATCTATATCAAGGCTGCTTTTAGGAGCTGATTCAGAGCCAGACTCAGAATCAAGCAGGTGGTCTTCAGAAGGATACGTTCGCAACATTCCTTGTGTTTGAAAGGAATAGATCTGAGTGTCAATCTGTTCGAGAAGATCAGTTGAAAGATGGTTGCGAGTCTCCAAAAGGCGATCATGGATGTCCTTTAAGCCAGCGATATCCTTCAAATCATCTTCGAATAAAGCAACCACAGCACGATTAAGAAGTACAACGGAATGAAGGTATTGGCATCGGTCGAGGTATTTTTGCACTAAAGACGGGATGGATGCCATTTCTATCACTCGATCCATGATCTTAACTGCATATTGCAACTTCAAATTCTCTGTGTGCAGGGCATATAAACGCTTTTGAGTTCGATTCTGGATCAAGCGGCGCGCTTCAGCGGTGCCCTCCTCAACTTTAACGCAGTGCTTTTGGCATGCAGTAAACGAGCCCAGAATCGTTGTGAACGTATTTGTAGACGTGTTGAATCCTGATAGCCGCTTAATAAAAATATATCGTTTGTAAAATCTCTGATACCTTTGTGGTACTTATTAACAAGGGCATCCTGAGCCGAAAATCAGCAGGATATAGTAAAAATCAACGATTTTTGGTACTTACGACTGCATCCTCAACAATGTCAAGCCAACTGTTCAATTCCTATAGCATCTATTGAATTACATATAACCGACTATTTTGTATTTTCGTACTCTAGGATCCCAATCGAGGTACTTGAACGGGCTAAATGCATTCGCATCAAATACGTCACTAGGGATGCGCGCTTTGGCAAGCTGGGCCAATACGTCATTGACCTCGACATAATCAGCCGAGTTCTGGCTAGCCAAGGATCTGCTGGACATTGCGGTCGCCTTCTAAGTCTCTTCGAATATGGAAGTGATAGGCCAGCCTAGTGATCATTGAACGATCTTTCAAGGACAAGGTTGCGCGTTGTTCAGACTGAAACGTGATCTGTCTTTTTGTTATATTGAGATCGCATAGGATAAGACGCAATTGACACTATGATCAAACGTATTGCCTTTATTATATATAGTTGAATTAAGCTTGCCAAGCAGGCTACTAAATGACTGCTGGTTACCTATCAGTTCTAGATGAACGAACTGACGAATAATGCAATCCGAACTTATGCCGCATATGCTTCAATAGTTTTATATCGTCTCGTTCCAAGAGAATGCCTGACGAGAGTTTTTCTAAAGAATTCAGTACAACGTTTTCATGCATTCCGCATCGCTGACCTCGTTCTTGAGTTAGGAACGACCGTCCTGGCGTCTCCGGTATTCGACTGCACAGCATCGTCGCCATAACACGAGTCTTTCGCTCTTCAAAGAACTGAGCCAAGGCGGCACGAGGCAGCGGCTCATGACGAGGGTAGACCCGACACCATTGACCGCGACGCTCGTATTCACCGTCTGTATCCACGATTACCGATCGTTTCGTCGGCGTAGCGGAGGACGATCGAATTGTCGATGTCACTCCGACCAGAGAGAAAAGATCAGACAGCATTGCTGTCTTCACTTCCGTATCTAGTTTCGACGATCCTGTTAATGTTGGGCTGCGGTTTACCTCCAGCAGCCATGGATGCAATTTTCTATCCAGCAGCACTAAACCGAACTGTTTAGAATTTTAATATGACAATGTTATGTAACATACCATCAAAACCGAATAATTCGAAAAGCTGTCCGACTCGATTGGGTGGGACGTGATGCTGAATTGCTGTTGTTAGCGAAGCATGGCCACAGATTATAGTTTTGGCTATCAGAGTTTCAATTGCAGCTTTCACTCTCTCTGATCGTTCAGGCCCTAAATGCTCCCAAAGTCGTGATAGTCGACGCTTATGGCCGTCCTCGCTAACGTCGTCATATTGGGGATGATGACGATTGATAGCGACGTTAGTCAGATGAATGAAGCGATTCGATAGCTGATCAGGATCGATGGTATAAGGTTCTGTAGCGAATCGCATTAATCCTTGTTCATGCCAGTAAATACGTAATGGATTAACACAAGCCACGACAACATAGAGACGTAGGTCGAATTTACGACCTTCAATCAGATACGGTCGAATATATCGCGAGACAATCGCATTGCTCTTCAACAAGGGTTTCTTTCTGGAGCGAATAACGCGAATATCGGTTCCCTTTGAAGCCATCAGCTGATGTATGTGAACAAAGATCTCGTTTGTACCTGAGAGCCTGCTGCTGGTTTAACAATCCACAGGCTATCAGGCTTTACAGCCATCGCTTCCTGAAGCGCTTCACATTCTGAAGGCAGAAGGAACGTTTTTGGCACCAACGAGCCAAAATGAGCGCTTCCATATCGTTTAACCATGCGTCTGATATTAATGACCAGAGCGTCTTTTCTAGTAAGCGTCTGTGATGCAGGAAGGCGATTGACGAGCTGATGGACAGCCAGCTGTTTGTAAACGTTCAGGGGAACGCCTCTTGGACTCCAGAGGACTCGCCATGAGACACGCCCTTCAGTACAATGCAGGCCTAGATCTGATAGAATCTGTTTAACCAAGCCGGACCCACGTCCCAGCACCAGACAGCGACGGGATTGTGAGACACTTTGATCAGCAGAGCTGGAACTAATCTCAAAATCCGACCGATCTGATTCCGATTCCCCTTCTATTGGAACCATGGTTCAAATGCAATTACCGGATTCGAACAGGATCGTTTTGCCCTACACGAATTTCATCTCGAAAATCTTCCTGAAACTGCACCTGTCTACAAGCACTCCAGGTCATATCCTCAAATTAAATGAAAGGCAAATGTTAATCCAGGTTGATTAAAGTGTCGTTCTGTTGCATTCTGCTTGGATAGAAACTGTCACAGAAAATCTGAGACGGATGACCACGTCGGATCGGACTTAATCGCTCATTCATCAGGTAGACCTTAACAATGTTCCAAGCCCAAGGACAAGTTCAGACTGGACCATTCGGTTCACTGCCCTGGGCGGCTGCTAGATACGCTCGCAAAGCTGTCAGACTGGCACCATGGGCGCTTCCCGGTTTTCTTCTTGGTGTTTGGATGGTAGAGCCTGCCGTTTCTCAAGAAACCCGCTATCGGTAGGTTGATGTTGGGATTGTTTAATGAGGTCTCATCAAAAGGTTTTAGACTTTGGACCTTGGGACTGTATGGAGGACCTAAGACGGAAGAATAAAAGAGCCATGGAGCCCCCCGGCGAGCTGTCGATCGATGATCAACAATAAAAATATTGATTATCCATTTCTGTGGTTTCATTTCATAATTTTAGCTGTTTGTATAATGTATTTTTTATGCAAAGCATTGATTCGTTGTAGAAATTGTACAGGTTGGGAATATTCTTACCTCGTTTGAATCGCCATACGGAGTTCGGTCTAGGGTGTTAGTTGTCATTGTTATTGTTATAATAGAGCTATGACAAACTCATCTACTCAGACCATCGATCAGACTGTTAAATTTCGTGCCCGGCCTCAAGATCTTTATGAGGTTTCTGATGTGTCATCTATTGGTATTGAAAGTGCTGACTGTTCCATAGGTTCTAACGTCAGAGAAAGTCATCACTGGTATGACCCAGGCTAAGACCGTATTGCAGCCGAAAGAAGGTGGGTCGTTTAGCTACTTCGATGGGCAAATCACAGGGACTTTCAAGGAACTCGTTCCTAATGAGAAGATGAGGTTTTCTTGGAGGATGAAAGAATGGGAGGACGGCATCTTCTCTGATGTTGTTATTAAGCTACATTCTGATGAATACGGTGTCACCACTCTGGAGCTTCACCAAACGTCTGTCGCTTCGTTCTGTCGATTCATCAAAACCATTGTTTTCTGATATCTTGCTGTAGAGGCATTCCCCAGGCTGATAAGTTCGGTCATCACAGCATCGCACCCAAAGTCGCTGAAGGATGGGAGCAACACTTTTGGGATCGAATCAAGAAATATTGTGGATTCGAGCACCGGGACTAAACCGTCTCAACTTTATGCCGCAAATAAAAACCTTAGAAAACCAGTTCGACACTCTTCTCATCATCTGCGTTCCCGATCGGCCACATCCACATCCCTCTCTCTCTTATCGTCTCATCCTAATCACCCAGCCATGCTTCAACAGACCCACCAGCCACCAGTGTGGAAACATGACTTGCCTGCCTGTCGTACGGGTCCCCACATTCGTTACCTTTGAAGTCCTGTGTATGAGTGAGACGAGTCCCCCCATCTCATTGATCCAAGATTGATGACCCTCAGTTGATCGCATTCGTTAAGATAGAGAGCGGGTGCCCCTTGAGACCCCCCATTAACGTCTACGCAGGCATTGATCCCCGACCATGAAGTATGCCGTCGGGTCATTCCAGAATGCCATCGTCGATCTGTCCAGGCAGCTGGCGCATACCCAGCTGCAATGCGACCAGGCCGAGAAGCACAACGCTGGACAGCATGCGCTGTCGAAGGAAGCGCGACAGTCTGCTGTTCTAGCCAAGTGTTTGGTGGAGTCGGAGACAGAGCTGGCTCGCTGCCAGGCCGAACTAGCTCAAGTGAAATCGCTGTTAAAGCAGTACGCCAGTTGCTTCCAGAAAAATGCCGGCGTTAATCAGAAAGAGGAGGACTGGAATTCTGACGGTGAGAACGCGTTAAGGCTATCAGGGATGTTCGAGAAGGGTTTACATGGCGATGGCGAAGCCTCAGATGAATGGATTAGCGCAGATGAGGCTCTTGAGAGTATAAAAAGTACCTCAGATAATGAATTATTTGAGGTATGTTGCTCTAAATGTTCAATGAAGATGCGCGAAATGATAACAGACTATGCAGAATGATGTGCAGAATGCAGATGAGCTAGGTGAAGAAATGACGCCATGTCTTTTAGAGGGTGGCGATTTTGACGAGGTCACCGAGATACACGACCCATTTGGAGACAACGCTCTCTATGAAACATATGTAAACGATGACTGGCTGGTAAAGCACAATCAGAATTTATTCCAGCAATCTTACAGATTTCAGGGACGACGATCATCGTGTGCATTGTCTTTCCACGACCTGGATGAAAAAATAACTGTTCGCAAGTCAAAACTGCGATCTTTGTTTCGCTTGAAGTTTTAGCTTTCAGGTTGCCCAATATTTGGTTTAAAATTAGCTATCTATAAACAAACGTATTATTTATTCACAGGAACTGTCGTCAGAATCCGAGTGAAGGAAGAAATCGTCGTGAGTGTCAACATCATGGTTTTCGTGATCAGAATCATACGGGACGTCTTCCTGATCATCTTTTTTCTTTTCAGCAAGTTTCTGTAAGATTCTCTCCCGAATGCGCTGGATTTTCTTATCAGCCTTCGGGTCTTGTTGATCAGATTTAACAAACAGCGAGATGTACTTCTTGTTAATTGGGAAATGTTTCACATAATATACATCATTTTGGGCTTGTTCAACTTTTTCCTCAAGGTGTTTCCTGGTATCATCATCAGCTGTTTCCGACAACGTCGCCAGAGACTTCCTCGCTTTGTCCAATTTGCGTTCAGCTTTTCTTCTTTCAAAGAACCTAATTGCTGATGTTTTCTTATGCCTTTGGCGATATTTCTCCAATCGCTGTGCCCTTTGTATGCGGGCTTCAAGCTCAGCCATTTGCTGCTCTTTCGCTTTACGAACTTCCTCAGGCAGATCCTTTTTGTTCAACAATCTTTTCAGGCTGCGAATCTGGTTTTTGAACGAAACGCGCTTGGGCGCTGTTTCGCCATTGGACTTATCAATCTGTTTTTTAGGCCTATGTTTATCTTTCGAGTGTCGGTTGTTGCTCTTGAATCCAGGCGCCATGAATTTGAAAAAATTGATAGGAAAGCTCTAGCGATCAATCAAGGGCTAGTACCATGAATGTCCGCCACGGCGTTTCCCGTATCAAAGTTTAGCAATGTCAGAATCTGACAATGATGCCAGCGTGCAGGAACACGCTGACCTCGTGCAGCAAGATGCAGAATGTGTGGCTAACTCGAATGAATCTGATCCAGATTACTGGAAAAAGTTCGAAGAGCGTGCTAAGAAGCGTGGAGTTGTGTATTTCAGTCGTATCCCGCCCTTTATGACGCCGCACAAACTTCGAAGAATGTTCGAGCAATTTGGGGAAATCGGTCGCATATATTTAACACCAGAAGATGCCGCTGTGGCTCGCCGCCGAAAGAAATTTAAAAGTTTGGGGAACTTAATTTACGATTTTGATTGGTGCTAAAATCTGTCCCTTAGAAAATACCAGAAAGAATTATATTGACGGCTGGATGGAATTCTCCAAAAAGAGCGTCGCCAAGCGCGTGGCAGAATCATTGAATAATACCCCGATTGGAGGAAAAAAGAGGTCTAAATATGCTGAGGACATCTGGAATATTCGCTATTTGAAGGGTTTCAAATGGCATCACTTGACAGAAAAGCAAGGTAACTTTCAGATGCGGCTTGAAAAGATCAGCTTCGGTGTTTAAATGCTGTAATAGCGCTGGAGAATGCTGTGCGTTCTCAGAAGATCAGAAATGAGGTCGCCGCTGCCCGTAAGGAGCACGATTTCATTGCCGAAAAGATTCAGCAAGCGAAAGTCATTGCTAATATCGAGAAGCGGAAGGCACAGGTATGGCACTGTTATAATCACTCAAAACTCTCAAACTGGTTTGTTTTCAGAAACGGCAGCGCGACGAGACTGATGAGGTTGGAGCTCCTGCTGTGTTGCGAACGTTTAAACAGAGTACGTATATCGTATTGTTTGCTATCTTTACTGAAAATGTTGCAGAGAAGCCAGTTATAACAAGTCAGATCTAGTTGTCTCTATATCAGAACCGAAGATCGTAATAATATATTTATTTTCTAGCCTAATTTGAAGTCGTCTTCATACTTTGAGGTATTCAATGATGTCTGCCTCGAGATTGATATTGAAGCCTGCCTCGAGATCGATATTGAAGCCTGCCTCGAGATCGTTGGAGTCGCCCCTTGCCCTGCAGATTGTGACTTACGTTGACCTCCTTCGAATTCGAGCTGGGCCACTGGTGGAACAGTGGGCACCAAAGGCGTAACGAGATCTCCTCCTCTCAGTGATTCATTTCTCATTAGCTTGCCTCGTCTTAACATGTTGGCTTCGCTTGCCTGACGCACTGCTTGGGCTAGGAGACGGGCACGGCAGTCCTCCTCACCCATTCGGCTGCCTTCCATCATTCGAGTCATTTCATTCAGTTCACGAGCCATTAGCGTCGAACCCTGGCTCAAATCTTCGATAAAACGTGTTGTTCGTCGGGAAAGGTCTTCAGCAACGTTGCGAGATTTAGCCACTTCCTCTTGCAGCCGAATGGATAAAGTATCGACGGCATCATACAGCTGTTGTTTTTCGCTCGCTGACTCTGTCGCCAGACGTCGCAACTCGTTCTGCGTTGTTCGAAGTTTAGAACGCAACTCGTCAACAACAGCATCTGATGCGCCTCGATGCTCTTCAAATTTCTCGAAACACAATTGCAGTTTTGCGCGGTGCCGATCTTCCAAAGCATGTAGGCGTTCCTCTGCTTGATCACGTTCTTGTGTTAGTAGATCAGCGAGGCGTGTCTCATATTCAGTTCGTAGTTTCGAAGAAAGGCTATCGTATTTTTCCTGCATGCGCTCAAGTTTAGCCTTCCATGTGTTGGCCGTATCAATGACTTTCTCTCGCATTGCTGCCAGCCTTCGCTGCATCATCGCCAATTGCTCGTCTGACATATCCGGGCGCTGGTAGGTTCCAATTCCCATAGGGCGTTGTACATCAGCAGTGGGAATATTGTCCTCATTGCCTTCCGCTCTAATGCGATTGATGCGCGATGCGGTCAGGCGAGGGAATTCTTCGATGTTAACTGGAATTGGCAGTATTCCGGAATTACGAGATGCTTTCACTAAATCATCAATCTCAATGCGTCTCCCGATAGCAAGCTTGCCAGCGTTCCTATAACCAGTTTAGCTATTGTCAAAACATCACTCTGATTCAATCTCCTACCTGTAAATTTGTAATAAACGGAGTTGTGAATCGGCAGCGCTTTGATCAACAGTTCGAAGCATTACTTCGAAGTCAGTTAGAGTTGGGGCGCCCTCTTCATCTTTGCCAAAGCTTGTTCTATATGAGTCTGACAGTGACGTTGTCAGACGTTGATCTTCATTCCGTAACAGATCCCAGATTGTCTCCAGACAGTCATCAAGATCCATAAATCGTTCGATGCCTTTGTATGCGGCCCTTGATGCTCCTGTAAACTGCCTCGCTGTACTTAATGTCTTTGATCGTGCCTGGATTTTCTGTAATGCGGAACTGAGCTCGGCTTCAGGCAGATCTCGGAAAAGCCGCTTTAAAACTTCAACAGCTCCCGGGACATCAATCCAACATATGCCTTCACTGTTGTCTACAGCAGTCTCAAATGGACCGCATGCGTAAAACCGCAAGCCTTCATGGGCGATCAAAGCCGCTTCTGTCACCCGGGACATGTCATCACTGAGGTATCTCGAGAACAGACGCGCTCGAGCGCTGTCTGGGCGATACGAGACGAGATTGTGATACAGATCGAGCAGATCCAGTTCGACGCTGCAATTCATGAGAATTATCACATTAGTTGGAATTCAAGCCTAACCTTTCTCTTTGACAATGTTGTGATAGATAATAATCGTAGACCATTTCTGCAAATGATAGACGAGGTGTCGAAGTTTGAACTGAATACACATCGTAGTCGAATCTCGCCAAAGTAATGTTCCCGAGCCACCGATGGAATTTCTGTAATGAAATGTTCTGTTGAAAATACGTTTGATAGGTCTGAACGAGAGGATTAGCCACCATGTAAGATAGCAGACATTACTGACCTCTGGAGGACATTGAAACAATCGCCGAAGTTCAATCGGCAAGGCAGCCAAGTTTTGGTTAGTTCGATCTGGAAGAGGTTTTTCGGCAGTGTTTTCAGAAGACTCCTTAGAGATTTCAGCGATTTCGGTGAGATTGTTGGCGATATTTCCAAGATCTGATGTTTTACGACGCGATTGCCGACCTCGAATTAGACTTTGAATTCGAGTGGCAGCGCGCTGAACGACCTCGTTGCCTTTGATAGATGCCTCTGGATCCGATTTTTGGGTTTCATTCTCATGTACGACCGAGTCCATTTCAGAGGATGATCCCAGAGTAGCTCCGTTCAGCTTAGTATGGGCAGGCAATTCGCCGCCGAAGCGTTCATTTGCAAAGCGCAGGTCCAGACGTAAATCGGCAATGGCAAGATTGGCGGCATTTAAAGACGCTTTCGCGGTGTTGAGCTGCTGCTGAGACTCGTTGAATCTAACAGAAAGATCATCTAGCGCACATTGCAATTGAAAAGTCGTCTGTTCTTGTCGATGAATGACGTCGTCTCTTTGCTTGACGTTCTCGTCCATTTGATGCTGCAGATCGGTCAGCATTTCATTGCGTTCTAAGACGTGTTTTCGAAGTTCTTCGCATTCATTCCAGATCTCAAGGCGTTCATCAGTATAACGCTGCAGTTCCGATCGCTGATTATCAACAAGCGCCATAATGCGTTCTCTGTACATGTTCTGAGCAGCGTAAACAGCCTGCTGCTCATGACGATCAGCGATCGAGCAACGAAACCGTCTGTCGCGATCGATAAGGTCTGCCAACAGAATGCCTCTCTCGGCCATTTGTCGACCGACTTGACGGATCAGGTCGTCAATGGCGGTGGCGACCACTTGGACAACGTATTCGTCATCGGCCGCAGCTTCCAGTTTCTGCCTCAACCACGACGATAGAGATTCGACTTCGTCCCGGTAGGATGGGTCTGGAATTAGAGATCGGCGACGTCGCCTAATTGGCGGCGTTATTTGTTGGAAAAGCGATTGTGGATCTATTAGCGCCCTCATCTTCCGTATAAGCTGGGCAGAGTCCGATCGTGGCAGTTTCATTACGGGACGAGGCGATACGCCATCATTCGCGATCTTGCCTCGAGCTGTATCATTTGGCTGACACCCTGGCGCGATTCGCGCCCCGACGTTAGAAGCTCGGGGAGAATCGGAAACAGCGACGACATTTTTTGGAATGGAGGATGGGCGAGGAGTGGAGGTTGGAAACTGCAATCCCCATGTTAACGATGTTGTGTTCTTATGATGTAGCCGCTCTGTTGCAGGAGAAGGGGCACCTTCTGTCTGGACAGAAGATGGGGCCGCGCGAGCTGTGGTCGCTCCAGGCACATTTCGTGACTGTTGAAGAGATAGGCGAGGGATCGGAATAGGCCGATGTAATACAGTAGCAACAATCGCATTCTGTACGCACGAGTCGTCAATGGATTCTGGAGGATCGGGATTTGGAGAATACGGTGGTGGTGGTGGACGACGAGCTGAAAGCCTTTCGACATGCAGCCCAAGATTCATTCACGAATTTGTCATAAGCAATCTTTGTTGGTTGCAACACCAAGGAGCTCGGCTTAGCTGTACGCGAGAACGATCTTCGTATTAGATAGAAAACTCACGCTAGATGTTTATTATGATTGATCGGACGGCGCCGCTTCAGTGTTAGCAGGAGCAGCAGTATTGACAGGAAGCTCGACTTCCGACTCTGATTCTTTAATATACGGCAGTAAAAAGTCGTACAGCTCCTGTTCGTTCTGAGATGTTATCTGAAAATACCGAGGGGTCACTTGAAGTTACGCTGGAAACATTTCCTAACCTTAATAGAATTGATGGAGAACATTTGTTTGATCTCATTATAGGACTGTTCATCAGTGGAAGAGCAGATCAAATTAACAGCGATACCAGGACGACCGAATCTGCATACTTATTAATAAGCCTGGCAGTATTCACAAAACCAAAACAAACCTTCCGGCACGTCCCGTTCGATGATAGTAAGATTCGTGGAGGGAAACACCGCGAATGTTAGGAATATCGTAGTTGACAACGCATGCGACTTCAGGGACGTCGAATCCACGGTTTAGAAGATCGGTAGTCACTAAAACAGATGTCTCCAGTCTGCGGAACTTCTCTACAACTGCATCACTATGTGCAATTTAGCCGATGAAACACATAAAGCATAAAAATGATCGATACCGTTCTTCAACAGTGACTTCACCGTGAATCAATGACGCCTTGTAGCCTTTAGCCTCGAGTTGCATGGCCAAATCAGTTGCATTGCGTCGCGTGTTAACGAAGATAATGGATTGACCGATGTTCATAATCTTAAATAGGGCACACATAATGCCGAATTTGAAGGCTGGCGTCGAGCATGGAATTTCAAAATGCTTAATGTGAGGCAGGGTAAGGTTTTTGACACTGACAGTGATTTTGAAAGGGTTTGGAGAAGCAATCTGTGAAAGTTAAGCAGCAATGTTGTTAAATACGAATAAATCGGAACCTTCATGGCGTATTCCCGTACACTTGGAGGGAACGTAGCCGAGAACAACATGATATGACATCCTCGTAGATAAGAAACAATCTTGCTGGTGTCAACTCCTAAGCCGGATATTTGCCTAAATCGCATATTGAATAATCCATTTCCTCTTCACGTTTTAAAATCGTACGATCCGGATTCGTTTAATTTGATCATTTCATCAGCTTCGTCGATGACACAAGTCTTAATATTGGACAGATTCAACACTTTAGAACGAATTAATTTCATCAACGATCCAGGTGGACCTAATTGAACATGAAAAACAGGCAACTCTAAGTGTTATAAAGGCTAAACCAATAATGACATGCTGATGTAATTCGGTGACATTGGAGACAGTGTCTGGAAGCGCCGTGAAGACCTGAACGCTTGTGAACTGAGCTAAGTGTTTAGTAACTTCAGCGTTCTGCTTTGATAGTTCACTGAAGGCAAATTAAGAAGGAAAGGCAGCTTCATGTAAGCATTCTTACCGAGTTGGACAAATAACAATAGCTTGTGGAATGTTTCGGGATTGATCAACGCGGTTCAACACAGCCAAAACGAAGGCGGCTGTCTTGCCGGTTCCCGCTGGTGCCTGCGCGATCAAATTCTGGGGACTACATAAAGGCTATTGGAATCGATGGCGTTTGATCAGAATAAAACCTCACTTATCAACGAGAAGATGGGGAAGAGCTTTTGATTGAATCGGAGAAGGAATGGTCCAGTTCATAGCATGTACACCTCGTAATAGTTCCTTTTTTCTGGTAAAATTTGAGCAGATATAATTGGCAAATACGGCTGTTTTACAAAGGAAGAGCTTCAAAAGTTTCAGATGGCTTGAAATCATGAGTGGCATCGGATAAACGAACTTGTTGACGTCGAATGTGCGATAACGATGAGTTCGAGTCTATAAAATTGGGTTAGGTGAATGGATGACTACTACTCGGTTCGTTGGCGTCGGATACCATCGGCTCGGGCCGGGCCCTGATCGTTTGACGGCGGCAGCGCGCCATTGACGGGTTCTACAGTAGCAGCCATGACGGAGGAAGGACCGGTCGTCGAACGGAGCTGATGGCAATTCAACTGACTGAATAGATAAAACGACGACTAAGGAATGTCAGCGAGAACTTTCAACTAAAGCACGGACTGCGTCCTGTTACAAATGATCCTGTTAGAAATGACCCCATTGGCACATTGATCCCACACTGACAACAGAAAGCATCATTGTTCAGTCGCTGGCTCGCAGTCAAACAGCCGCCTCTTCTATGCATATCAGTTTTGTATTATACAAATTGTTATGAACATGGCAACCCTGGCCATCTACGAGCTTGCAAACAAATTTGAAAGTACAAAACCATAAATTTGTCCAAAAAAAACCACCTTTGTTTTGTGACAGCTAATCCAGGCCATGCAAACGGGTTTTTCGCAGATGCTATGCTAGGCAATTATTGATGCTGAATCCATCAGAAGGTTCAATGAAGTTTGATAATGTAGCTCCAGAGAGCATTAGCGAAGTGGGCTTTTAGAGTATCCGATCAAGAGACTTTCTACGATACCAAAAGCGAGACATTGTTACAAGAAATGAAAGGTGTATTGATCAAAAAAAAGCTTACTCATCATCTTCGTCATCCTCATCACTTTCTGCAGCTTTAAGCCAATCGACAAAGACTTTGCCACGCTGACGCATCTCGTCACGATCAAAATCATTGATACCAGACGAAGTATTAACAGAAGAATCGTGCCAATCGATAAGAACGTCCTCACTAATGACATCGTTTTCATACAAGGATTGAAGAACGAGTGCAGTTCGTGGAATCAAATTCGAAGGATCCGAGCATATCATCTGTTCGAAACCGGAAAACAGACTCTGTTCTTCAGCACGGTTCTTGGCGTAATGACGCAGCAACGGCGCATGCTTCTTGATTTGTGCAGGCAACGAACGAGGATCCGATGTGTCAAGAAGGGCAAATAGCAAGATACCCATCTTCTGGACGGTAGTTAAGCCTCGAGAAAGCTCCAATCGACGTAACTCGGAGACGATTTCTTGATCAGTTCGCTCTCCATTGTTGACGAACGCGCGGAGGATTTCTTCAGCAGAAGCATTGGCAGCGACGTTCTGATTGAGCTGGACGGATTCGATTAGCTTCTCAATATCGGCAGCTTTATCGCCGTTGATGGCGCGATCTTCTTGCATACGAGCTTCACAAGCTGCTGCTGACGTATCGGTGTACCAAACTTCAGTCTGGGCGTCTTGAGCTGGAGGACTGACGGCATCCTCAGCTTTAACACCATCGCGTTCTTCGTCCTTAGATTTCTTGCTACGTTTCTCCTTCTTTTTATCCTTATCCTTGTCGCTCTTATCGTTGGAAGACTTCTTCGATTTGCTCGGAGGATTCTTGATGATATAAACTGAAAGTTTGTGAGTGTCACCAACACTTGCTTGATGGCCGCAGGCAGCACAATCTGCACGAATCTGTCCTTTTTTGACTTTCAGTCGAATCTCTGGCAGCCGGCAAGATACACTCGGGCACAAAACATAAGTCTCAATGAACTTCTCCAATACCCCCTCGATAACGGAAGTATCATGGGATCCATTAACGACTAAAACATGCTTAGCATTTGCGTGAGAAAATGGAGAAATATGAGCTTACTGGCAACTTGCCGAGCCTCGTCGTATTTGGACTGTGCCCCAAGTTCAATTCCGAAGAACTTCGTGGGATACGAAGGAGTCATTTTTAAAGCGTTAGCGACATCGAGCATATTGGGAATGACGGTCTTGATACCATTACCACGCCCTTCGATCTTCGTCGTGCATCGTGGACGCTTGTATCGATACGAGCGATCGTTGGGATCTCCACCGATGTTGATCTCGGCCATGATGAACACGAATCAGTGATAATAGAATTAGGTAAGAAACTGGCTTTGATCGAAGAGGCAAGACTAATTAACGTGACAGACTTTCGAAGCTTGTGTCTATCAATATAACTTTCATCAAGTGACGAGTCGAACATGCACGTGTGAATGCTGTTCAGAGCTGGATTAGAGGACAGCAGAAGGAGCAGGGAGCGAGAGTGGACACGACAACACAGGATCCGATCAGGGTCCAGACGAAAGCGCGACTATTGGACGAGGCCTGGAGTGGTGAGGATTAGAAGCACAAGTCCGGAGGCGGACTTGGAGCGCAGTAAAAGAGAATAGATAGGGAACGCAACCCACTGGTACCGTCAGCAATATTGGGAAACCGCACAATTTTCTCAGTAAATCTTTGGAAGCACGCGCAGCCCTCCATTGTTTCACTGTCGCGCAGAAAACGATTGTTTGACTGTAGGTGGGAACTGGTGCTGCCGTGCGGGGTTCCGGATCCATTGCTTGTCGTCTTGATACTTTACGTTCATCAACAGCGATGCCGACTCCAGCATCGTAGCCGCATTTTTTTTGACAGCAAAGGTACGCTCGATTCCGGACTCTTTCTCATTTCAAGCTAAAAATGGTGAGAACTCCGAACGCTTTTTGTTCACCATTTGCTGTTTATTGTTTATATAAAATTGTATTCCATGACCCACTCGCTTTAACCAGTAGTGAACGGAGCGTTGAGAACGAATAATTGGGAGGCTCTTCCATCTCCTTATGTGACGTTTGAAGCGATGATCGAAGCTATATATGAATAATTTCACCCGTGCCAGGGACTTCAAGGTATTCCGGAGGACTTTTTCGATGGGCGAATCAAGAGCCCTGGAATGCTTCTCACTGCGTGGATGGTTTTACAGCTCCACGGGAAAGGGATCGTACCTGAAATGTTCAGGGTCCATATCACGTATAATTTCCTACAATAAGCTCTCCTATGTTGCATGCAATCGATTGTAGGCTACGGACGATTATGAGGAACAAACGTATACCATACGGGATATTGCGAGCTCAAAAAACTTCTTCTGTGTTGTCCTTCTCGATAAGTAGGCGATGCAGTTGTTGTCAACTGAATTCTGTATTAGATAGATCAGCTAAAGTCGGAGGTTAGCTCGGACGCCGGAGGGTTTCCAGTTCATCGGACAAGATTAACAGTCGGTTCATCATTATACTGCGTAAAGAACACAGTTTCTCCACCACAAACTGAGCTACCCTTAGTTCGATGCACAGGCTGACAGCAGTAGGAAACCGCAATGCATGCAGGCACTGCGCTGCTGAGCTGCTGTCTGGGGCTGCGCTCATGACACCGAAGGTTAAACAGCAAAGGGAACTGTCAAGATCCGAGAACACAGTAGTGATCGGTTTGCACTCTTATGTGGCTCTAAAGCCTCTATCTCCCAGGCAAAGCCAGAAATCAACTTTCAACTGTCGTGATTATCATTTTTTGGAGAAATTGACGGAAATCATTCCAAAAAATTGCGTCGATATCAGTTTTATTGTTCATGCAGGAATCGTTTGAAACAACTGGACTAGAATATCGTAATGGCATATCCAAATGTTGAAATGCCATCAATTGCTGGATTAGCGGTTTTATTGTTTTCGATGATTTTTGGGTTTTACTTTCAATGTTAAAGAATGTTTCGATATGGCGCTAGAATTGTTTTCAAGTCGCCAATCAAACTTTCGAATCATTTCGTTTAGTACAAGCTTTACGAAAAGCCTACCCAGTTCAGCGCCAACGCAATCACGTGGTCCAGCACCGAAAGATGCAACTTCCAGATTCCTGGGCGCGTTCTCTTTTGAGTGCCAACGTTCTAGCGAGAAGTTGTCGTCATGCTGCGAAAACATCGTGGACATTGCGTCTAATCCAACGAAGACCTGCCATTCTGAAACATATGAATTGCTCTATTTCCAGCTGTCGTGATTCATACTTGCGGGAACTTCAATTTTAGTCGACGTAGAAAACGGAATCTTGACTACACGGCCGCTAATGGGGACAGTTGGAAACAAACGCATCGACTCCTTGACGGCTGCATTCAGCATTTGCTGCTGTTGGAGGACAGAATAGTCGGTTTCGCTGAAATCCTTTAGAAATGTTAATTCTTTAGCATCATTAGCCAACAACAGCAAACCTCCTGTTCTTCTCGTAGTTGGCTGACTATATCAGGACGTTTAGCTAACGTGTGAGCAGCAATACATATCGTGAACGATGTTGTTTCAAAACCGGCAAGATTTGCCAAAATGGTCTGCGATATGATTTGATCGTCGCTTAAGTTCCCATCGTTTAAGAATACTGACAATAAGCCTTCACCATGACCGCTTCTTCGTCGCTTTTGTATCTCATTATCAACGATCAGACGAAGTTGATCGCGTGCTTTTAGGGCTTTTCCAAAACTCGTCCAAGGGATGTCCAGTGGTAGAGAGAGCATCCCTTTGTTGAATGTCATAAAGAGCGAATATATTTCTTGTCGAAAAGTCTCGTTGTATTCTCCAAAGACGGCGAATTGGCTTAATGTAAATACAATTTGCCGTATACGAGAGGCGACTTCGATTCCTGTATGGTAAGGCCAAGTCTCTAATTCCGCCCGAATCAACGGAATAGCGATCTTGGTAATATTCTTTAGTGCTTCCGGTTTTGTCAGAAAATAAAATAATCGTCTATGCGCCTTGTGGACTTCACCATGTTGCGTCAATAAAGACCCTTCCATCAGTTTATGGACTGGCTGAATCAATTGCATGTCAACGATCTTTCCTTCCCCAAGAAGAACAAGTTTAACATCCGATACGCTACTCAAAAAGATGGTAGGATATCCGAACAGATGCGTTCGAAATGTAGGTCCAAATCTAGCATGCCGCTGGCGAATGAACCCGCGGATGTCCATCACGAACTGTAATGTTTCGCCAATGAACGGCCAGCCAGCGCTGCCTGGTGCCTGACATTGCAATCTCCAGTACCATTTCCATATGACATGGACTATGATGGCAGAAGCAACGATAAGCATCAACATGGTGCAGACAGCAGTAAACGAAACGTTAGGCGTCAACGCATCCCAAGTTCCAAACCCTAATGAGGGAGTGTTCAGTCACAAACGATGTAGGTAGGTATCGTCATTTTTGTTAAAGTGATAACAGTGACTATCAAAGAGAGCGTATACGCGCGCATCAGGATTACTGCTGTGCTCAGTGCAAATACAACTACCGTGTATAGCGAAGAATCAACCGCGTCGGGCGTATCCATTATGATATGTACACATGTAGCACGGGGTTTTGTAACGTAATACATTTTCGATCAACAATGGATGCTGCAACGCTACTTGGGGGCCATGAGACCCTTGCAGACATTGGGTTCTATGTGGTAGGGTTTATCGTACCTTATCAGTGGCCGCAACTGCTTTCAGAGCTTCTAGATAATCTCTATCTCTTTTAAGAAACAGTCAAATCGCGCATTCAAGATTTGTTTGTGTGCTGTGTGTTGTACGCTTCCGAATCTCACGAATACTGGAATAGCATAGACCAAGTATGCACTTTACTTCTGAAATGGCTTGGTGGCGCGAAAGTGGCTACTTTGAGTCGTGAATGAATACCCCTAACACTGTCAAATATAAAACAGGCAAATGATAGATGATGCGACAAATGATACAGAGATATGCTGAAGCTATTTATCCATATTTTTAAAGTAGCAAGTTGCCTGACACTAGAAGCATTTTCCTTGAATCGAAACCCCATTTGGAATGTATGGAGTCTCGACACCTGTTTTCACGTGCTTCATTCGAAATTCGAGCAGCGGTGACAAACCCTCAATCGTCGTTCTATTAGCTTGGTAGCCTAGCTTCTCATACGCCCTCGATATATCCACATTTCGATTCATGACATATGCGGTCATTGGCGAAGATCCCATTGCAATCATTCCTGTGCTTGCAACGATTCTGCCATTCAGGCAAGTTAACAGTGTATATGGCTCTGGTGTTGAAGACACTTGCTTGATAGTGATCATAACATGGTCCTGGGTGAGGGCTGCTCCTATCTCTCCCACATTGAAAGGAGACTCTACATGTTGTATGGGCTTGGGAGGATCCACCTGCGGTGGGAGCGTCGCCACAGATGCTGGCGATGGTGGTGGCGTCGGTAAAGGAGCGGGAGCCGGGACCGGTGCAGGAATTTCAGTAGCCGGTGGTGCAGACGGTATTGGTATCTCTATCGCGTTCGTCACGGTATGATGCATGGGGTGCTCAGACGCTGGTGATAGCCCAATGACAAGATGAGCAGCTGCTTGCGACGGCGAAGTCGCCGAGTTCCGTTTCGATGGTATTCGTGCGATAATTGGATCCGACTCAGATGGGAGCGAGTACAAACCGGTATCTTCAAGAACCTTGAACTTTGAGGAGCCTTTTCGCTTGGCTACTGCAGCTTTCAAAGTTTTCTTCCATCGGCGGATTTCGTCAGGAGGGGTGCCTTGCATCCAGCCATCAAAATAGGTGAGGAGATCAGAAGCCGCGATCGAATAAGAGTTCAGCTCGATTGGCATTTCAACCACGTCCTCTGGGTAGACGTAATTGTCATGCACCAGCTGCCATTGGAAAAACAGTCGTTCTGTGTTCATATGTAGACTCCAGAACATCTGTGAAACATCTTATCATCGTCTCATTAAGACATATTGAGGTCTCTTACCGGATCGAACGCAGCTACATCGATATAAGCTAATACACCTCCCAAAGTGGTATGTGCAAAATTGTGGCAATCTTCCAGCGCAGCAGTGAAATTTTTGAAATCATCCACAGCGAATGAGGCGTAATCTTCTTTCTCAGCGACCTGGACATGAGGGTATGGCATGGATGGAGTTCGTAGCGTAGTTGGCCCAGGATTATCGATCGTTCGAACATTCTCAGGTAGGAACACCGAATGTAATGGATTCAGAAGCATCGTTCCATTTCGACCTTTATAGAGATCATCTGAAAATGCTGCAGGAATGGTTGGCTTTCGCCAATCCCAGTAGGGAATGGGGCAGCCAATAACCATTTCCATCACACTCACCTGAGATGTTCGAGATTAGAGTGTTTTGACTGACTACAGACGATTCACTCACATAGAACCGATGCCATAACAAGAAGGCGGGTGTGCCATGAACACAATAACCATTCGACTCTGGGTTCGACATGAGTGGCATTCCATGCCATCCGGCCACAGCATAGAACGAGCCATTATCTAGTGCTGCTTGAACGAGCTCGCGGTAAGATAGCAGTTCTTCTGGCGTTAATGATTCGATGCTCTTCCGTCTTGTTGGCGGTCCTGCTAGGCAGATACCACAGGTCAGGGCTACAATAAACCAGGATATCAGCATTGTTCGAGGGGTTCAAACTTCAATAACTCTTTCCGAAAGATCGCTTGACATATCGAGACACGCCCTCGCCGTTTCGGATTGACTCACCCGCATCGCTCTCAGTCCAACAACGGTAGTCAACATTCCGAGTGACGTCTGCGAAATTGGTATATAAACGCTGTATTAAGAGTTTCCAATAAGTGACGATTGATGAGTAATGACCGTAGACAGAGCAAAGAGACAAGATTGTAGATCTTAGAACTCAAAGTATCATTATCAACTTCTTTAATATTCTGAGCGAGCAAACAGTTCAAATAAGCAGAATTCTTTGAATTTTTTTTATGTTTTTTTGAATGCTTATGATGAATGGGTCTAAATCTGAAACTTTGGCAGGCAAACGACTGAAACATCAAACGTCTACCCCAATAAATAGTTCAAAACAATTGTTGAAATGTTGGGGAGACAGAGACAAAATCTGTTTCAATACACTTGATTTCCCGCATTGATATGTGAATGGAGGATGGATGCGGTCCATCATTGCTTGATGATATCTCGCTGAACGTGAGTGATTCCGATGAATTGACAGAAACTGGTTGATGGTCTTGTCTTTGTCTGGGCCGGTACGAACCACAGATCCCGTCATACCGTCCCTTGAATCTCCATGGTTCTTCGTTCTTCTTTGTTCCTTGGCATGTATCGTCTTATCGTTCGCATGGAGTGTGTTGCCAGCAGAAGTCAGTTTCTTGTTCTCTCTGCATCTTGTTACTTTTGGCAGTGACGTCTAAACAACGTTTTTCACTGGGTTCTAAACTCGGGATTATCAACGACGACATCACCATCAAGGTCAGCGTCATCCACAATGAAAAAAAATCTGAAACAACAGAAACATAGTCATCGTCATCAGAATACTCAACAATCAAAGAACATCTGATAATTGAATAGGAATTATTGAATAGGAATAAAAAATAAAATTATTGGCAATCAAATTTTTAATGAACTCAGTAAACTAAAATTAAAACTTGAAGAGTTATTTATCATGTTAAGAAAGTTGAATTAAGGCGTTAGTTCACGTCGTTAGAAGCCATTTAGCGACCTTGATTGTTATCTTGAAGATCCTCAAATGGTCAGTAATCGTGACGGGTGAACAGACTATCGAATGGGAGGAAAACTAAAACAAAGAAAAAAGTTTTGCGCTGCCTCGGGGGCGTAGATAGTAGATACTTCGTACACCTCACATAGCTGCCTGTTGTTGGGCCAAGAGCAAATCATGGATTCAGGTTAAACTTGCTATTCATCTTCTCTGTTCCGGCTTATTGGTCGTGTTCTAGAGAGTGATGCTGCGACGTCGGCACAGCAGTCCGAAGAATCATCAAGGCTTGAGGTAGTCAGGCGTGTGTCGTCTCCAGAGACGAATCGCCGCTCTACGATCGAAATCGCAGACCATGAGAAGAACGACGTCAGTGATGATTCCACAGATGACGATGTTCCTATCATGTCGCTGAAACGTTCTAGAGAACCTGAAAATCCTTCCAATGAAGAATCTGGTTTGATTGCTTGCTAAAATGTGCATATTCAACTAATATCTGTTATCAGGAACCGTTGTTAAAACAGCCTCTCAGAAAAGAAAGTTGAAGTTCAGAGCGCTGTCACCAAACTGGAAGACGGAATTCTATGAAGGTCGTTATCATGAAGCGAGGCTGAAAGAACTCTATGCCATTTCCTTAACTGGCCAGATCGAGTATTTTCGATATTTCTTCGATCGTCAGAAAAGCCATGGGCGGCCATTTCTTCCTGGGAATCGCCAACACGACGATATGCATTATCTGGATCTGGCATTTACACGTCAATTGCCGGTTCAGTTAGATCAGCTAATACCCGGATTAGAGATACAAGAAGAGATTCGAATACGTGCAAGCGATCTTGCCTATCTGTTCGCTGAGCAGCGTAATTCGTCGGTTGACAATTTTTTAGCAAAATTCGATTATGGGGCGCTATTAGCATTGGGTCTGCTTATTCGCGAATATGCCAAAGATCTTATTCATCCTATTTTACATGATCTATTCTATAAACCTGTACGATGATGCACTTTACTTTTGAATTCTTTTTCGGAAAGGTACCGTGAATGGGCTGTACCTGATGATCGTCGTTCCGGTAAATAGACATGGGAAGACCCACAGACGCTGACAACAGCGAAATCAGCAACCATCGTGTCGATCTTTCTAACCGAAAACTGAAGTCAGCTGAGAACATCGCTGTAAGGCAGCTCGAACAATGCTGCATTTGATCGTAATCCTCAATTCAGCTGAGAAATGTTCGCCACCTGAACTTGAGCTTCAACGAAATCAGCAATATCAAACAGCTGCCTCTGACGAATGACATCCGGTTCCTGGATCTCAGCTATAATGAGATCATGGATATCAGCGGTCTAGATCGGTATCTTGATGATCTGCAATGCAATATCATACTGATTGTGATCTATAGAGCGTCAGGTTTAAGGACTTTACACCTGGTTTGTGACATCTGCAACAATTCAGCTTGTTATTTCATTGCCCATTCAGAATTCGAATAAGCTCTCGACTGTATCCGAGCTGGCTCATTTATCCAATCTATCCACGCTTCGATTACAGTCCAATCGAATCGAATCGTTGTCAGAGCTACCTCGATCGCTGACGTCGTTGGATGTCTCCCATAACAGATTACGAAACCTTGAGGTAGATTATGCCCGATCGGCGCCAGACCTATCGATTCACTGATGGCAAGGGCTGTCGTCGTCTGAACCAGATCCAATGGCTGACCGCCACCAATAACAATATCGACGATATCGCTGCATTGGCGCAATGTCATCAGCTCGAGGATTTGCAACTTGGCTGCAATATGATCGCCAAAGCTGCATGTCTATCGAATCTGGAACGTCTTCATGTAGGTCGGTTGAATATGGTCAAAGCCTCCTATTCATCATTGATACAGACTCTATCGTTGTCGAATAATCGTCTTTGTAATGTTCGCGATCTTCCATCATTGCCATCGTTAACACATCTCTATCTCGATGGAAATCAATTGCAAGGTTGTTGTTATGTTGGAAGCATTCTGATATCGATAATCTGATCTTCATCGTTTAGACATTTCTGCTATTAATCTGCAGTATCCGAATTTGATTGTTATCGATGTATCACGAAACGATCTAAAGGATTTGAACGCCACCTTGAAAACGCTCTCACTCTTGGCCGATCTCGACGAAGTGAATCTTGCTGACAATCCCTGCTGTTTAGCAAGAGATAATATCAATGATCTAATCATAGCTCGTCTTCCAGATCTATCTGTTCTCAATACGACCAGAATCAAATCATCGATCCTGGTCGAAACGCCTTCTAAGCGCCGTCCTACATCACTGATTTGACAGTTTCAGGCGGAGGGCGAAACCACCAGCCGGGTCAATGACGAATCTGATTCTGATGAGGACCATGGGCGACAACAACCTCGGCCGAAATCCGTCCAGGCTGAGCAAGCTCGTGTTGCTGATCTTATTAAAGAGACAGAATCATATCTGGCATCATGCCGTGTTCGGGTCGGCAATATATTACAGTCAAGTCGAGCCTTGATTGGTGAAGCTCTCGTTAACCAACAACCTGTTAATGATCTCATACCAAATCGGGTGAGTAGTGCAAAACAAAGGATTCCACATACAGCGAAGCGAACCGATCGAGCTGTATCCGCTAATTCCCTTCTGTCGAGGTCTCGATTAGCAAGTGCAGATCGGTTAGTAGATGTATGATGGCGTTGATTCAAAGAAACTGAACCCGTTTCTAGGAGCAATCAATTGATGTATTTGAAAGCACCGAAAGCCACAAGAGCACAGGTGAAGAAACCAGACAATCGAGTCATACAAGAATCCCTCCCGAGCTTATCACCAAGTTAATTGTCCAGTAGACATTTTTATAATAAAAAGTCGGTTGAAATGCAAGATTGACTTACAGCCAACTGCTGTTCTGGAAGACTTTGTATCATTTGCTAATCGCTTTACAGAGGTTCCGGTGACAGATGTCCACGCCTGCATCAGCTTTCTGATCTCAAGCTGTTTCATAACGCATCAATAGAAACAGTTGCCATTGTCCACTATCATATGGTAGTCTGTTATAACGACAATCGTCCAGTTTCGGCAGCAACACAATCCTGAACTCGAGAACGTTTTGTGGACCTCAACCGGTACGTCAAGCTTTCGGCTGTATGCTCTGAAGAGGCTTCCATCGGCCTGATCTCTCGTTCTCAATGAGCCGCCAGACAGTATCCTTCGTCTGTCCAATCCTAAGCTTAATAGTCGTCTATGAATCAGGGATAGCTACGACAGGCTCTATTCATCCAAGCACTGCAATGTTCTGTCAATGTGCCTGTTTCCACAGCTCTCACATCCCTCCCTACCTGTTGCAAACAGCTGAGAACGCTTTCAGTGAGATCAACCTCGACGCCATTTTCAAGTTCTCCTAGATGGACTGAAGACGTCAAGATTGAAGATTTTCTTGCTTGTGACCCAATTCATTGGACGTTCATGTTGGAAATTGCATCAGGTTTTGTACGGTACCCTGAACTATCGATCGAGTACTGCACAGTTCCAATCAGAGTTAGGCGACATATTTGACTAAAGAAACAAAACTTCATGGCATCATCATCAGCATCATCATCGTCGTCGTCGTATCAAACCGGATTCATATCGCCATCAGATTATCTCAATGATTATCCCGAACAGACGCTGCTTATGTGCGATGATTTCGATGTTTTCTCCCAAACGATGTTTCAGCTACCTGTTCATGGAGGGGTGTCGCAGCAATCGCTTCTTGATCTCAGAAGCAATGAAGGCAGGAAGGGTAGGCAAGATCTCCGTTGCCGCTTGCTAAACGTCATCGCAGGAAATCGACATGCCAGCTCCTGTAAAAAAAGCAAGACAGGCACAGCGAGCGATAAGATCGCCAAGAAGATTGAACGGAAGGATCAACATCGACGAATCGAGCATCGGCGAAGGCAAACCGAGAAGAAGATCTTTGATGATTTACGACAGATTCTGAATGCAGAAAAGAAAGATCGAGTGGCAGTTTTAGCAGACTGCCTTCTGATCGTTCAACATCATCAGCATTTACAGAGGATTCGACCGGATCTGTTTCGGGAGAGTCAAGAACCGATTGAAGGACAAATCGAGCATTAGCGGTTTAAATATATAATCGAATATAAGTTCCCAGTGGCTTCTATCAGATAACCTTTGGACAAAATCTTGCTGGGAATAGCACTGATATACAGGATAATGAAATAATAATCAAAAGTGAGAAATTTGGCCAGCGTTATCTTACTCAAATTACGGTGTGACAAATGAGCACAATGGGGAGAAAATCTTTCGATAAAAAATCATAAAATGCGAAAAGGCCGTTCTGCGTGAGTTCTTTGTCATCTCCAGCCGAATTCATTTGAAAGAAACCTGGAGAAGAAATCACCCAATGGAAGTGTCAGGTGTTGCGATCATTTGCTGATTCGGAACTGAAAATCGCATTCAGATTGGCGAAACCTGCGACTGTTTTAACCAATGCTGAAGTACTAGCTGCTCTTAATCAAGTCCAGCAGACGATCAGACGAAACGGCAAACTTGCTCTGAATTTCAAACTGCAAAGCAGCGAATGGGTCGCCAATGAGGTCAGGAAGTTTCTAAAATCTACAGATTGTTCCAAACAGACCCCCGAACATGTTACTCACTTTCTGGATCGCTTAATTGCTGTTGTTCACAAACCGTTTACGAGGTGACCAGATTGGAGACATCTCGTGGATGGTTAACATTGGAATTTCAGGAACGAACTCGTCCAGTTCGTTAATTTGAGGCCGACGAGCGTGGTCGAAGTTCATACAATGGTTGATGATTGTGATGGACGATTTACAGAAGAGGAGATTATGCAGTTACTGGATATTATAGCTACAACTCTGCCACAAAGGCCAAAGAAATTAAAATAGTTTTATATTCTAGCAGTTGGTTTACTTTTTCCCTTTCTTTTTGCCTTTCTTTGCCGATTTTTTTCCAGGCGATTTTCTGGTCTGAAGCTCGGCCCCGATTACTTTCACCAATTCAGGTGATCCCAGATGGCTTAATATCAACTTCCTGATGTGTTTTGCCTTTAAAACAGCTGATAGCAATAGGCTTACACTTTCATCGTTTAGCAGATTTCCGTCCAAGTCGATTTGTGTGAGAGTTGGATTGCCAACCATAACCTCTGCTATAGCCTGCATGGCATCAACGTGTGTCACATCTGTGCAATTATTTGCCATATTGACGACTTCAAGAGTTCGGCTATTAATCAATCCATCGGCCAACGCTAAAATACCATCCGAACCTAATCGGTTTCCTTCAACATTCAGAGAGCGCAATCGCGAGTAGGGTCCTTTCAGAAGCTGGGCCAGCGATGACCCAGATCTGGACGTTAATGACCCAAATGATAGATCCAGAGTTCGAAGATTTTTGTTCAATGCTGTTCCAGGAATCAAAGCGGCTACCGCATCATCATTTAAAGTGCAATTATGAGCAAGAGAGATAGTTCGAAGAAATTTGCTTCGAGATGAACGCAGAGATGAGCTTAAAGCAGATGCAGAGACGCAGCCAAAACCACAATTGTGAATCTCTAATTTCTGTAGCGACGGTATATAAACGATTGAATTACAAATCTCAGCGCATCCAGCGTCATTGAGATGAGCATTCCAGAAACAAACCGATCGTAGCTTGGTGTAATAAAAATCGTGAATAACGTTGCAGAGTTCTCGAACGCAATCAAGACCAACAGGATCGCCAACCACAAGTTGTGTTAAAGGCTGTTCCGGGGGTAGCTCGAGAGCTTTAATAATCGGTAGTGCAGCATTTTCAGAAATCGCAGCAGAAGCAATACGAGTTTTAAATTCCTTCATCAGGAGTGAAACTGGAGCTGAAAACCCATCATATGCCTCGACAATTTTCGCTTTAGATTTACCCTTCTTCGGCGGCATTGGCTTTGTGAGATATTTACAACAACACGCGGTCTATGACAAAAAACTGCCATTTTCAAATCCTTCAAAATAACAGTGACTTCGCGACTTATTACTTGACAAAATACATTTGACTGATCGCCATCCGTCTCTTCGGGTTCCGTCAGGATTCCGTTCTCAGTCGGCCCTAATCATCATCTTCAGCGAGAAGCTGTTTCGATCCTGGTCTAGACAAGGCTTTGTCCATTGAGAAAGAGAAGAGAGGCCTCTCTCATCAGTAACTTTACTGACTTGAACCTGACTATCAGAGGCACCCCTCCCACCCACTCCCCCCCATATCAAGTAGTCCCTATACAGCCCTGTCCTATTATCCCAGATGATGAATTCCTTCAGATCACATAATCGGATTCATCAGCTGATGGCACATTCGGCATCCGACGATTCCACCATCACGCCCAATGTCGTAGCCGCAGCGCCAAGACGGGAGACTGTTGACAATCTCGTCACTCGCGAGCTCGAGCCCAGCGATTTTGAACGCGGGTTTGTGAAATTATTGGGCCAGGTACGAGAATGATGCATCGAAGGCTATTTAGGTTCTCACTGAACATCTCTTGTAGCTGACAACGGTCGGCGATATTTCCAAAGAGGTTCATAATGTTCACAACGATTGCAATCCACGTAAATCTGGTTCAGGCCTTTATCAAGCGTTATACTGAATTGAAACGCGCTGGTGACATGTACAAGGTAATACAAGGAATCATCGTGGAGTTTTAGGCTCTGACAATATGAAGATTGCAGTGATTGTTGATCCAGTTGCTGACAAAGTCATTGCGTGTGCGACCTTAATCATGGAGAAGAAATTTGTCCATGGCTGTGGTGTTGTTGGTCATGTAGAGGATGTTGTAAGTACAAAATTGTCATTTGATTGAACACATTCGGAAGCTTACCGATGGTTAGGTCGTTGATTTTACATATCGTAAGAGAACCTAACCAAGGATATGAATCTATAATTAAACATGTTTTAGGTGGCCGTAGTCTAGGACTGAGAGTTGTAGATCAACTGAAAACATGGGCGGAAGAGGCAGGATGCTACAAAATCATTTTGGATTGTGCTGCCCATAATGTCCCATTCTACAACAAGCTCGGATTCGTTAAAAAGGAAGAGCAAATGGCATTCTACTACAATAAGCATTAATCAGATCCAATAAATCTAGCTCGTTTGCAAACGCTCTTGCTCTTGATAGTCTATATGACCGTACAGTTATATTTTACACAAAGCGATAAATAAATATTGATGTAGATAAAGACCGTCTCCAATTATCGAAAGAACTGTTCCCTTCGTCTTGCCCTTCTCCTTCCAAAGTGCATACGCCGATACGCTTCTCGAAAGTGCAACGGTCGAAGAGCACCAGTATGCCTCCACTCTTCTTGAACTTCAACAGTCATCCGAATCAGTTCCGAAAGGAAGATCTTGCTTATTCCACTCATAATAATACTAGTTACTGGGGAGGGCTTTTTGCTTGTCCTCAGCGACGTTTGCATGACCATAGATACGTGGCTCGGAGTCAGCCTTGATCTAAAATATGCTTCATATCGTAGCATTTGCGAGGCCGTTAATTTATAATAAATTGTCCTGAGAAACTATAAAAACCAACACATAATAAACAGAATGAACTAACTTTCGCTCTGATGATGATCCTTCAGAGTAGATCAGCTCTGATGGCAGCAGTCTGTTCGGATCATTTTCGTTTTCCTTTTCGGCACCAGTCTTATCAATTTCAGTAACCTCGATAGACTCCCGACTAACTAATTCCCGAGTGCCATCAATATTGGCCATAAGTGAAGTTGACACTCAAGCTTCAGAATCGCTCCATTAATGAACGCGCCATTAATTTCCAGCTCCAGCCAAATCAAAAAATTTGCGCGAAGTTGCGCAGATTTTTCGTTATTCAAATTTTTGGAGAACACGTTTCGCTGGCTCCATACGAAACATGGTGTAGTAATACCGTTCGTCTTTTTAATCATGGAATGTATAAGACTGTTAAAAGCGTTGGGCTATGGATTGAGTTGGATCGGATTTAACTATCGTTGATTCTCATCAAGTATCAACAGGCGGTGCTGTTTCCTATGCACATGGTGTAAGGAACACAAATGGTCACTTTAGGTGACAAAAAAAGCGTTGGGCTAGGATGGTCCCTCATGATTATAAGTACACAACCGATCGCTGAATTCCAGCAAAAGTTGAGCAATTTCTTGCCTGGTGATGTTCTCAGCCCACATTATCTCCTCGATATGATGCTCGCCGTTAAAATAAGGCATAAGCCTACCAAAAATGAGGAAATTAGTCATTGTTCTCACCAATATTCGACCTATTAAACAATTTCTTTAGCTTGGAATTTTTTGTTGTTGCACATGTCAGATCGGGATGGATCTGAGGTGAGGTCGAAAGATGCCTAAATCCTGAGGTAGAGTCGATCGACGACGAATAGATTTTAGGGCTTGGTCCAGGTCCCACCGACAACGATACGCTATGGTCTGGAATCAGCGAAACGTACGTATGTAATAAGATGAGGATCGAATGACGTAATAAAAAGACAATCAGAGTGACAATTTGATGCTGAGCAGCTTGACCTAACCACCAACTGTCAGAATTTGTTTAAAAATTTCAGAAAAGATTTCGGGCACCCAAAATTCGCAAATGTTCTTCGAGCCGATTAGGAACAGCGAATCGTGACACTTGATCGGGCAATCCGAGGGTAGGAAAGGACACTTCGAACGCCTCACAAACGCTGCGACTCAGCACGGCATCTGGATTGATCGTGAGAACCGAATGCTTCGTTAATGTATTCTGAAATGACATCTCAGAAACACAATCGATCCTTCTTTTAAAGACCAACCATGATCCGAGCTTTACGCCATAGGACGAGATGTGCTGCGATACGAAAGACATGAGATATCGGCATTCCCAAATCAACGCTCAGATCGCGAAAACTCTTCATTGGATTCGCAACACGAATCAAGCGACGAAGTGTGGACGATGCATCGTCGGGTAATTGATCCAGAAGGTTGTCAGCATCCTCGAGCAGCAAAATCGTACGATAAGGGCGAAGATTCGATTTCAATTCGTTCTGATTGCTGACGCCTTCAGAGATTCCAACATGGATCCTCCCATTGATCTGAATATTACGAAGTGTGTGTCTGGCCAATGCCTCACAGATCTCGTTCAGCGATCTGGCAAGACTCGACAGTTTGAGCTGTATGTTTGCGTCTTTCTCATGCTGGTCTCGTAATTGGGAAAGAATCGCAACCTTCAGCTCATTAGACGATATCTCAAGTTGTAGCATAATATCCTATACCGAGTCGCTTGCGAAGTTCCTAACGATCTATCAGAAGGCGTAAATATGAATGAGCAAGACACAGAACCGATGGGACTGTTCGTGAAGAAGAGCGAAAGCCAGCTGTGGAATGGCATTTCGTGCCATTGAATGACGATTGGGTTCATTTACGGGAACCACAGCGACAATATTGAACTTGGTCAAATGGTCATCTCGAGATGCATCCAGAGTAACCGGCCACGATATAAATTTCAGCGAATCGATGGTGAATTCTATAGGCAAAATCAGATCCTAATGAGTCTAGATCTTGTATGATCAGACCCAACAGCTGATTGCATAAGACGTTTTTCGGGCAGCAGATACGAGCTATAGTCTGTGGGCTGAGGTTCAGTGGTAGTGCACTTCCTGATGGATATGAGCAGTAATAGGTAAGTTGATTGCCACGATCAGTTAATGTCACTAGCAGCATATAGTACTGAGCCATGACGTCGCCCTCTTAGCTACTCATATGACTAATCATGACTGTCCATCAAGACATATAGCTTCAAGGATGTAAAAATCCGTGCCAAACTCCTTTCACAAAGTTGTTGCTCTCCAACAGCAGAACTTAATTTACAATACACATTCTATATGCTCCTGCTACGGGTAACAAAGCTGCCTTCCTGTATGAATGTCGATATAATCAAAACGATAAATGTTAGCGATATTCAGGAAAGTTTTCGCATGTGCTTAATGTCATCATGAAAACTTTACTTGGAATAATAATCTTCATGCATGCAAGGGTCGAAGGAGAACTCCCTTGGAGTAACAGGATTATAACTAGGTGGATCGCGAAATTTCAGATAGGCGAAAAACCCAGTTAAGGTAGCAAACATCGTTCCGAGCATAAGAGTGGTGGGTAGATGGTTGACGTTCTCATGAAGATCCAGGGCGGGTTCAGGAGCAACACCATCGTCCCAGATGAATTCGTGATCAGGTGGCAGCTATTGATATGTCATTAAAAGGGCTGATCTTTCAGATGCCAGACACATTACCGGAGCAGATTCAGCAGGCAAAGCGGGGAACATTTTCCTTAGCGGATGCTGCTCGGGCGTTTCATTGGTGCTGAGCTGACGACCACGAACCGCCAGCCGCCGAAACACATTCCGTATCATTTCTTTTGAAACCAGGCGCCAATAAATTGGATTGAATCTAGCAAATTTATAGACTTAGCAGAAGGTTGCGCCACTTTATATGTGGTTTGTGGCTCTGGTACAGTACATTGATATCGAGAGTAAATGAATTGCAAACGAATGCCAGATTGAATCTCATACAGAGTAGTATTATATTAATAGAGTTAATGAGGGATGTTTAAGTAGAGATATACTGCAAAGATCGAATTGTTAGATTGTAGGGGCTCTTGAAAAGATATGAGAGCAGTTGATTGCAAACTAATCAAGACCCAATTCGCGTCATTACATAAGCAGGGACGCTTGACAAAAATGCAGATGTTCAATACATAATTGGAACAGGACCTTCTCCTGAAGCAGATGGTGCAGGTGCCATCGGTATTAGTCCAAAATCCAGCTCTGATAAAACCTCGCTTGTTGGAATTTCAACTTGATTATCTCTGTTAGCTTCTGCATTTAGAGCTACGATTCCATTGTGTAAAACAGATGCCGTTGACTGCAAACTAGCTAAGCGAGCCATGTGGACTTCAATCGTGTTATCGAGTAGTTTCATCTGCATACTTAATGAGCGCTTAAATCGCTCGAAGCAAATACACAGTTGTCAAACCTGGTAGCGAAGATATTCGGCATGTTCATGGTCAGTGCCTTTTTGAGAAACTCGTCGACGCTGTTGTTTGGGAGTCTCGATTCCGGGTCCTTTCTGATCGGGGCGACTTCGACGCATGATTACACACAATGTTTACGAGCAAATCCAAACGATAGACGGTCAGAAAGTCAATAAGGCCAGGTGTATCAAGATGGACATGGTCAGTGGCTAGCCATCGCTCTAAGCACGAATCACGTCAAAAACCTCTGGAGCGTCACACTCATAGGCAGAAAACCCAGCATTTGCTGTGATAAAATGAAGTGAGAATTGTCCATCCATTGTCACAGTGAGTAACCGTAGAAAAAATTTCTGTTGCATTCAGCATTCCATGAAAGACAATGGCAAAAAGTGAAAATTAAATGAGGAATTTTAAAAATGGGATCGCAGCCCACCCCTAGGTTGTGAAACCCACCCGTGCTTTTGGTTGTCAAGATTTCCGCATCATAGCGGAACCCTCAAATCTTTCTTTCCAGGGAGGGTGTCTGTGTTCAGGAAGCTTGAAGAGTCGTCGCTTCCTGACATACATCTACTCTGATGGCATCTCAAACTATTCAGTATCCTAACTACGTGGACGAGCAGGCCAAATGTGTCAGCTTTCTCAAGACGTTCGAGCATGTCTCTAGTGATGCGGGAATGAACAAGGAGCGATCCCTGAAATACATGGAGATACTGGTAACGCATCTCGTTGCTGATAAGTCATGTCCCGTTAATACATTGTGTTAGCAAGATATTGCCAATCGGCAACGAAAAACGATTACTATCGAGCTTGATGATGTCATGTCAAACGCGCCTGCATTAGGGGAATCTATCATTCAGAATACTGCAAGATATATCTCTCTTTTTGAAAATGCCATCGACGAGATTTTACCATCTCCAAATGTGCAGATTACAGATCCCGATGTGACTGATGTACTTCTACAACACCGTCAACAGTTGATTGCACAAAACGCAACTGATATTCCTCGTGAAACAGAAAATGTACTTCCTCCACAGCTCCTACGCCGATATGAAGTGTATTGATAACAGCCTTTGACAAACTTCATGCAATTAAAAGTTCGTTTAGGTATTTCAAACCTTCTTGCTCCCAGAAGGATATGTCCATGCGAGACGTTAAGGCTCGCAACATTGGAAGTCTTGTCAGCCTTTCTGGGATTGTCACCCGGATCTCAGACGTTCGTCCTCTGGCAACAGTTGTCACCTATATCTGTGATGACTGCGGCAATGAAATTTACCAATTGGTAGACTCCAAACAATTTATGCCTTTAACGGAATGTCCTAGTTTTGTTTGTAAAAAGAATGAGGTAAAGCATGAAGTTTTTCAGTAAGGAAAGCGCTTGATGCTTTGTTAGGTGAAAGGTCACTTGCATATCCAAACCAGAGGTTCGAAAATGGTTAAATTTCAAGAAATTCGTCTGCAGGAACTTCCTCAGGAAGTTCCTGTTGGTAGCATTCCGAGGTCAATTACCATTCATGCTCGTGGAGAGCTTACACGGAAATGCACAGCAGGCAATAAGGTATCCATCTATTCTTACCGGTGCAGGGAAATTGAAGTTCTCAACAGATTCGGGTAACTGGAATATTTCTGCCTACTCCATATGAAGGGATGCGAGCCCTCATCGCTGGTCTTATTTCTGATTCCTATGTATTTGGGCAATCCATCGAATTACACACTGAAGCATACGCTGATATGCAAATCACTGAAGACGAAGAGGTCACACTGTTTAACAGTTTTGCACTCTTGCCTAAGATGCCCATGTTCAGGTCCAAATCTCTGAAATTGCCGAAAATCCTGATTATTTGAAAATCCTCTACCGATCCTTAGCGCCTGAAATTTTTGGTCTTGAAGATGTAAAAGAGGCGCTGCTGCTATTGCTTGTGGGCGGAGTGACGAAAACACGTTCTGATGGTACCGTCCTCGTTGCTGACGCATCGCCTTCACTTGTTTACTGTCGCTGTCAGGACTCCGAATTCGTGGTGATATCAATACATTGCTGTTGGGAGATCCGGGTGTTGCCAAAAGTCAATTGTTGAAGCACATCTCTTCCGTGGCTCCTCGAGCAGTCTATACCACTGGAAAGGGAAGTTCCGGTGTCGGATTGACCGCAGCAGTTATCAAGGATTCGCTTACAAACGAACTGATTCTCGAAGGAGGCAAGTGAAGGCATTCCAACATCACAAATTTTTCTAAATGCTGCAACAGGTGCCCTTGTCCTCGCTGATAACGGTATCTGCTGTATCGATGAGTTCGATAAAATGGAAGATGCCGACAGGACTGCAATTCACGAAGTCATGGAACAGCAGACTGTGTCGATCGCCAAGGCCGGAATTACAACAACACTGAATGCGCGAACTAGCATTTTGGCTGCAGCAAATCCGCTTTATGGTTGATATGAAAACATCGGACTCTCCAGTTTGGCTGATTGACGATGTTCTTAGGTCGATACAAGACAGACATCTCGGCTGAAGCTAATATCAATCTTCCGCCAGCTTTGCTGTCCCGTTTTGATCTGATCTTCGTTTTGCGAGATCTTCCCAATAATGATAATGACATCAAACTAGCAAGCCACGTTTTGCATGTCCATCGTTACTTGAAGCAGCCTGATACCGAATATGAACCTGTTTCTGTTCGTATTCTTCGGGCGTTTATCTCTAAGTTCGTTGGTTCCAGAAAACAATCTCCTTTTTATTTACGTTGGCTTCAGGGCTAGAGCACATGAACCAACGATTCCAGAATCGTTGTCCAACTTCATTACAGAGGCCTATTTACAAATGCGTCGTGATGGAGCCGATCTGGATAAAGACGATTTACCATGCACTCCGTATGTTGGCTTAGCTTTCATTGGCAATGATTCTGAAATCTGTAAAGGCGCACTCTCCTAAATATTCTTCGCATATCACAAGCTCTGGCTAGACTACGGTTCTCCAATGAAGTTTCCTTTGAGGATGTGGACGAGGTTTATAGTTATCTGATTGCGGCATTGGTTTTGTTAATTCAACTCGTTTAGGCAATCCGGTTAATTCACGAAAGTCGAAGATCGAGCCAGATTACGGGTAATATGCTTCCTATGTTCAAACTTCGAGATTTCCAGACTGCTATTTGGGAAATCATTAAGCAAGCAGCCCAATGTCACAACTCGTCCAGACTAAAGAAGCAAGCACTGTTAGAAAGCGCCAAACGAAAAGGTTATTCTGAAGAGCAGTTTAATGAGACACTGGAGGAGTATCAGAACCTTAACCTGATCACTTGTACCAAGAGCGCTGTTATTATTACCACTGAACAACAGATGGTTGCATAGTAAACTTATGTAAGAATCGTTGCAGTGCTGCCTGTTTGATACCCGAGAATCAGCAACCGCTTAACTTATTTATTTATGCTTGCATTGAGTGGCCCGTTTCTTGACCTTTTTAGGGATTTTAGTCTTTCGCTTCTCCCGCCTTTCTTCTTTAACGTGTGCTTTCGCCGCCTTTCTATCAGCACGCACTTGCTCCTTCGAGGGCTTCTCCGGTTCTTCCACCCATCTCCGTTCAGGTTCGTCTTCATCACTGGAAGAAAGGATTTCTTCAACTTCCAACTCATCCTCACTGGTGCTTTCGAGAACAACCATCCTTTTTAGAGCATCTTTCAAAACAGCCGACTCCGCTATTTCTTTCCGAGCGTTCAACTTGTCTTGATCCCATAGCTCATCTAGTGATCTCGGCATTGTAGTTTGCTCCCAGACAGCATCTTCTTCCGTTTCTTCTGAATTACCCATCTGATGAAGAGCATCAATGCGATCTTCAACCGCTTGGGCAGTTTTCAAGGATTCATCAGTCACGAACTGAAATAATATTCTGGGAGAGAAGCAGTCGACTCCTTTCTTTCTGAAGAAATTTGTGATATTTCTGCAGTCCATGCGAAGAAACTCGAACGCCATGGGATGATCGTGCTCCACAGATTGCGAGACATCGATTATGTAAGGTTCGCCATTGTGAACCAGAATGTTATATTCGCTGAGATCTGCATGGACTAGTCGGCAATCATGATACATGGCGTGCATGATAGCCATCATTCGTCGATAAATTTGGGTAACATGTTTCATCGATAAAATGGCATCCTTTAGTCGAGGTGCAGCTTGTTCTCCGGATCCAACAAGCTCCATAACAAGAACGTTTTTTCGTAATATGATCGGCCTAAGATATACTCAGTAAAAACTACAAAAAGCTCAAAACAACGCCATACTTTGGGCAGGGAACAAAGGCTTTCTGTAACCTGAGCAAATTTCTGTACTCTTTTTCTGCCCATTGTACGACCATATTGAGATTATTTCCAGGCCGTACTGTACCCCCACGCATACGATGCTCTCCGACGATATATCGAGTTCGGTCTTTGAAGACTAAAATGGCGCTCTTATAGATTTTAACAGCAAGTGGCTCTCCATTAGAACCAACACCAGAATAGACGTTTGCTTCTTTTCCAGTAGCAATACATCCATCAAGCGATTGTAAAATTCCAGCGTTGAACAGGCGGCGGAGCTGTAGCAAAACACGTCGGTCAATACACTGATCTGTGGTAGCACGATCCTCTTTGGTTAATCCTAGACCAGATTGCCCACCGAATACAGATACGGAACCATATGCATATTCAGCTTCATCATCACTATATGTCATGGCAGCTATTGAAATCCAAATGAACCTCTCTCAAGCAAGCTGCATCTGATGACAACGTAAACAAAAAATCTGCGGACTTTCTCGCCCAAAACCCTAACCCTAAACCCTAACCTAGCCCCTTCAAAAATACTTCTGTCCACCAATAGCAACCCCCCTTTCCAACTCAGCGGTCTCCAACTCCTCAAGATTATCTTAAATTCATCCCAAGACATGTGAGTAAAAGTCTCTATCCACAACCGAAATGTAAAATATCGCTGCTCGATCAAGCATCCTTCTATCAGACGTAATCAGTGGAAACATAATCCTGTTCATGTATAATTTATTACGATTCCATACAACTCTTAATAGATACATAGACTAAATCAGGTATATAGCTCACAGATCGAAATCAGTCGATGTGGTTGATGTTACAGATACCAGTAAGGGTCGCCTTAACCCAGCCATAATGTTACCATTATCCTCTTCCTCCTCCTCCTCCTCCTCCTCATCATCATCATTGTCTTCATTGAATCTAGATCTAATATCCAGTCTCCAATACACCCAGGCTGCTAACATACAGATCGACATCGACATGATCCCGGCACCCAGCGGCAGGCCGATCGTATCGAACAGCAAACCGGCGACGATCGGCCCCACGATCTCACCGAACCCGACCGACGACACCAGGACGCCCGATAGAGCGTGCTCATAGCCCACGCCGAGATGCTGGGTTTGGGTCACGAGAATAGGCAAGACCGGGTTCTGAGACATGGCGAATCCGACCATCATGATGGCCAGCGATAAGCATTTCGTAGGGAGATTCTCAGGGATCAAGCTGGCCATGGTCCCAGCAAATCCAACCAAGCCTAATCCCATAACCAGAGACCCGATGAAGAGGACGACGGCGGCCCAGTTCGGTCGTTTCATATTGATCCAGCCGAATACGCCCGAGAACAGACCATAGACGATGCTGTTCATGACGAAGGCGAAGGCCACCTGATCGACCGTGGCTCCGATCCCACTGAAAATCGGGTTGATTGCCAGTTCTTGAAGGCCTAAGACCGCCATCCCTAGAGTGTTTAATATCAGAATCGTGATCACATTCGGGCAGCGAATGACGTCTAGCGCGGAGACGATCTCGACATCGGCATCGTCATCGCCGTTCCGGTCATCATCGTCTTTGTTGGACAAACGCATTAGACTGACCGGGATGATGGACAGCAATGTCGCCAGACCGATTCCTATCAGCAGAAATCAGGCAGAGCTATGAAGAGGTTAAGATCAGACCTAAGAAAGGCATGCCGAATCCGCCTCGTTTGTATAGAACATTGCCTAAGGCAGGCCCTATCAGATAGCCGGTGCTTGCCGAGACCTCCAACATGCCCGATGTCACCGCGATGTGATCGGGGAATAGCTTCAGTATTAATAGGCTGGAGCCGCAGCTATACGCAGACCCTCCCACGCCTTGGATGAACCGAATAGCGGCGCTGATCACGATGAACTGCCAGCCGCGGAAATGGTTCACAAACGCGAACGCTATCGTGCAGACGGTCAGCAGGACGCCGCCAGCGATCGTCGTTAGCTTGGGCGGGACGCGTTTCGTGGCTGATGTAATAATGGGACCGGTGAAGAACATGGCGATCGAGAACATGGCCAGTATGATCCCGGTGCTGGTCATGGAGACCCCCGATTCATGGGCAAGTTTCGGTACCAATGGCCCAATTAAGCTATTTGGGAACACCATGAAGCAGTTTAATATGCAGAGCACGAACAGCTGGAAGCGCTGTTTCAGCGGCTTTGGTGCGGCGATGTCTTCCGAGACGTCATCGCCATTGCCGACTGCTGCAAAATCTGGCAGACGCGGTGACCGTGGCGATACGGATCTGGCAGATGGCGACATGGGCGGCGATGGGAACGGGTGCGCATGGCGAAAGAAGACGAAGCCTGACCCAGGGTTGTCCCCATCGTGATGCTGATCAGCGGGCGTCCCTCGCAGGTGAAGGCGCGCTGGGACGGCGTCACGGTTAGCGGCTCCTGTCATGTTGACGGTGATCGCCGCATACAGCAGCAGGCCAGACCAACGATCGGAGTGTGATCGACCTGAACGTACTGCCTTACGACTTGTTCGGATGTCGTCGTTGTGGTGGTTGTTACTGATCAGAAATGTTTAGCAACTAGATAGCGGTGGTTCAGGTTGGACAGTTTCTTGATCTGACAGTCAGTCATTTTGCAATGCAAAACCGGCTTCTTGGCGACCTGTTTCCTCACAGACCTCCCCCATCTAAATATCGATCTCCAATTTATTCAACCTAATGTTCTGCCTCCAAATGTTGCGTATCTATTCGGGGTCAGCGTCGTCTGCGCCAAGTTCGTCTATCTGTTCGTATTGACGATATTCATCGGTAACGTCACGTAGATCATGTTCGGCCTCTGTGAACTGCATCTCGTCAACGCCTTCGCCCGTGTACCAATGAAGGAACGCCTTCCTCGACAGCATCGTGCTGAACTTTTCCGCGATCCGATCGAACAGCGAACAGACCGACGACCCGTTCCCGATCAACGTCGACGATAGTCTTAGACCAGGTTGGGGCACATCACAAACTGTACAACGAACGCATCACCATCAACCCACACATTCACTGCGGGGACGTACTGGCCGTCTGTATGCTGCTGGGCATCCAGTCGACAAACAAGTTGGGATTGGTGGCCCTCAGGTTCTGCATGGCTTTATCGACATCACTGGTCGACACCTGTCCTCGGAACAGCGCCGATGCTGCCAAATATCGGCCCTGACCACCGCCGCACAATGTCCCGCTCGCACTGAACATCTGCACACATGTTCAGACGGCGACCTAGAGGGGCGCCAAACACGCAACCTGTTTGGTGATCTCGGCGACGGATTCGCGGCGGAACTGGTGCTGGCCCAGGGCGAACAATGGTGCTGACCCGACTGTGAAGTAATGCAGTCGCGGAAACGGGCACAGATTAACGCCGATTTTCCTCAAGCCGCTGTTCAGTATGCCCGGAAATCGCATTGTTGCCGTCACGCCCGACATCGCCGTCGCCACGATCCGGTTGATGTCTGCGTAGGCCGGCGTCGTCATATGCAGCGATTTCGTGGCAATACCGTACAGGGCTTCGTTATCAAGCACGAACGTGCTATCACTGAACTGTGACAACGAATGGAATGCCAATGTGGCATTATATGGCTCTACGACAGTATCACTCATAAGAGCAGATGGAAATACGACCACATTGCTGAGGATCTCTGTCGGATATTCATCCTGTCTAATAATCAGCACGATCATAGAGGCAGGCATCGCTGAACCTGACCTTGATGGATTGAGCAACGAGTCCGCCCAGGCCTGATCCGGTTCCACCGCCCACCGAATGCCACATCTGCAGACCCTGCAACGAGTCGCCGGCTTCGGCTGACCTTCGGATCGCGTCCAGGATTGGGTCCAGAAGCGTCTCAGCGCTGTGACCTTTGGCCCAATTGTTAGCAGCACTGCCTTCGCCACAGATCTACAAACATATGTCAGGTGGTGCCCAGCATGGGCCTGCACGATCCCCACCATGTGGTCTGGGCGGAATAGCGGCCCGAGACGATCGTACTGGATGGTGTCTCGCATGCTCGGGTCCATATCGACCAGGACACAACGAGGTACAAATCTGCCTGTTGTTGCTTCATTGAAGAATACCTCAATACGATCAAGTTGGGCATCGCTAGCGCCAACAAACTGGCCGTTGACGTCAACGGCATGCTCGTTGCAGATCGAATCCCAGAATGCCGTCCCCGCCTGATTACCGCATTGACCGATCTGGATCGTGATGATCTCCCGCATCGTCGAGAAGCAGTGTTCCCAATGAGCCAGTATGACCCACTCGTCGAACCCATGAGATCGGTTGATGGGCACGCGCCCTCAAATTGTCGGCATTGTCGACGCTGTCTGAACTGGGATCGTTGCATTGCTAGAAATCAGTAAACGAAGAATTGGGATGATCAGACATTGATGCTGATGAAAGGCGTAATAGATGTTTGTTTGAATGAAAATGGCAAATGGATACAATGGTGCTAAAGCGTTTGAATGATTCGTGCTGTATGCACATCACTATCTTTGGCGTATAAAGAGAAATATTTACATTCCCCCAAGAATATTTATGTGTGGTTATGCAATTAATGCATCAACTGTTAATTGTCCAGGAACACATTTCCGCCTTCTGAAGTGTCTGTGTTGTGTGTCATGAATTTGTGCATTAATTTGGTGGTTACTGTATAAAGAAGGGAATAAGTCCGTGCGCAGAACATTGGCATCGCCTTGTTGGTGAAGGCAAGAAGGAAGTTGAGATTTGTGCATAGAGACAGATAGAGAGAGTCTAATAATCGCTGTGTTTGGTGTATCTGTAACCTCTGCCTACAATCATGTCTATGCCCAAGACTAGTAAGATGTTACAGTTCCTGAACTGGAGAGTTCGGGTTACTATCCAGGATCATCGCTGGCTGGTTGGCACCTTCATTGCCTTCGATAAGCACATGAACATCGTCTTGGGCGATACCGAAGAATTCCGTCGTATCGTCCCGAAAGGCGGCAATAAATCCCAGGTCGGGCGTCCATCACCTTCGTCTCTCCCGCCGCCCTCATCATCCAAACAGGAACGCGAAGAGAAACGGGTTCTCGGTTTCGTCCTGCTTCGCGGCGAGAACGTCGTCTCGCTGATCCCCGAGACTCGTCCGGCTCCAAAGAAAGGCGAGGGCGTCGGTATGGCCGGTGCTGGCCCCGGCCCCGGTATGGGTCGTGCTATGGGTCGTGGTCTGCAGGCCCCAATGGCCCCAATGCCCCCTCATATGATGATGGGGCGGGGGACGATGGCCGCCCCTCCCATCCCCAATTTCGCTGCTGGTGGCCCGGCTGGATACCCGGGGCCAGCACCGCCCCAGTTCCCGCACCCCATGTTCATGGGTCGGGGTGCCGCTCCTCCTCCGCCCATGGGCGCCTTCCCGCCCGCCTATCCGCCTCAACAGTTCATGGTGAGCGACAATCATTGTCTGGTTTTTTGTTTGTTTTTTGAGAGCTATGTTTGATCGGTTTCATTGATTGTTTGATGGGTTCTGATGATCGTCGTGTTGTAGGGTCGTGGTGGCCCACCGGCTCCACAGCCAGCTGGACGCGGGTTTCCATTTCCACCTAATGCTCAGTAATAGATTATGTAATACAGATTATTCGATGTCGGTTAATCATATCTTTGATGATCTGATCATTAGTTCAATGTTGTCGAAACACATCTGCAGCTATCAATGCTTGTAGGCGGCTGTATGCCTGATCCGAAATATCGCTGATATTCTGTTTTATGTTAATACACGTCGGGTTCTAATAATTGCTCAAAGGGAATGTGGTATAGCTGAAGATCCTGTTATTTGGCACTGATTGATGAATGCAATTTCCACAATGAACGTTGTAGTTTGTATATGTGAGCTGGTCAGTATCTGCACGTTATTCATCATGAATAGAGCGATATCATTCCGACCAAACTGCCCATGGTAACAACCTTTCTTGATTTGTGCATCACTCGAAACTATTCAAATAGGCAATTACTTGATAGAGACCATTCAATATTGAGATCTCCATATAGTACTCATTTGTCATTTAAACACATCATCTATTCACATCTCATTCCTTGTATTGTGTCGTATGGCAAGGCAAGATGAAGTCGAAAGCGAACTTTATATCGGGTCGTATCTTGATCACTGCTTATATTTGCTATAAGCATGTATCAGAATCCCATTCATTATTCAAGGAAATTGATTATCAGGATTCGGTCAAGTCAGATGGATATATTCGATGATATCGATCACCAAACTCGTCAATTTCTGCTAAAATATTTGATGGCGATCCTGTCATCTCCCGTTCAAGGTTCTATTCGTGATCAACTTCATTTACCCTACTGAACTCTTATTGTTGATACTGATTCCAGTAATTGACGATAGATCTTGAACTCCTTAACGACATTACGCATCGTGAATCCTCAGATTGGTCAAAAGCAATAGCTAATCAAGGAATTCGGGTACGACCTGTCAGCAGATAGTTGTATGGTGTAGTACTGAATGTGACATCGATATTCAGATAGTTGCTGCAGAATCGCTGTCTGTGAATCCCAACAGAACATCAATTAATGTCAACGACCCCAACTATGGATATAATCTGTATTGAGGTAAATGTCGATGACGACCACATCCCGAACAGTTCTTGTGACAGCTCCATATACAGGCGCGAACAAAGTTGCAGATCTTCGTTCGTTTACGTTCAGAAGTGTAATAGCGTTGTTTAAGTACTCGAATTGATGACCAGCCTGGTTCTGTTAAAGATTGGTTGATCGCACGGACGGTCAGGATCACACATTCATGGGACAATGTTGGACAGATATCTGTCTGACATTCGCGACCGTTTTCTTTCAGTTTGTCAGAAGCGGGTTTTAACGAGCAGCGATTGTCGTCGCGAATCGCTCAACCTGGTCGATCGTGGTCCAGAAACTCGCCTGGCCGCGATGGATCCAAGATTGGCGAATCAGCAAAGCCGAGATAGAAATTACTAAACCGAATGTTGTTGGCATCGAGCGATCAGCTCTCCCAGCCAATCAATTCTATCCATCTCCGCTGATTGCAATGTTGGCGCCGCCGCCATGGCGAGCGACGAATGGGCAATATGGCAATTTGAATGTGATGATTTATTGTTGTGAGATGATTTAGATGATACCGATACGGTTAGCGACATCAAGAGCATCCTGATCAGGACTAAGACGAACATAGGCCTTCTTCTGTCCATCAGGACGGATCAATGTGTTCACTTTCATAACAGATACTTCATACATAGAGGCAACAGATTCCCGAATCTTCTGCTTGTTAGCGCGAGTATCAACAATGAAGGTGAGCGTGTTGTTGTCTTCGATCTTCTTCATGGCGCTCTCGGTCGTCAGAGGGAACTTGATGATGGCGAATTTGTCGAGCTTGTCCCGGGACGGCGCCGACTTTAGCGGGTATTTCGGTGTCCGAGCCAGACGAAGCGTATGAGGGCGTCGGAAGGTGGTGTTGGTGCGGACCTTGACCTCGTTCTTAATATAGGCGCCCTTGGCAGCAACCTTGGCGGCGACCTTGGCCTTGGCAGCGCCCTTACCCTTGATTCCCTTCGTGACCTTGGACGACGACATGATAGGACACACGACGATGTAATTGAGTAAAGAGGTGAGCTCTATGAACTCCGTCGCGGACTCCGTATAATATACGGATCGTCGCTAAAATCATGAAAACATTTCAAACGATTTCGGGCACGAAAACTCGCTTCGATTCGTGCTGATGAACAGAACCTGAATGATGATGATATCAAATATAGACTTTGGACAATGTTGATATTGGGTCATACCAGAGCTAGGGTTTAGGGTTTCTGAATCAGTACTTGATAGATCGTGATGGATCTCATCATCATGAAGCAGTGAGATCAACTGATTCGTCGTGTTCTGCCATCTGATCATGACATCATACAATACCACGTTACTGGTCCGATCCAGATGGAAACGGGTACGACCACCGCCGCCGCCGCGGGCGTCATACCCGCCCCCGGGGCCATGATGTGGACCCCTCCGCTAATCCACCTTTCAGTATCTGTATGGGACGTTCCCGACCAATACGACGCCGCTCCTGACCCTTTATCTGGCCGTTGTCGATGTCGGTCGCCGTTCCGTCTCCGTCGCAACTCTGCCAAACTGATCATCGCCTCTGTCACTTCAGATTCAGCGATATTGGCGCGGCTGCCTCGTTCGCCATGGCCGCCGTCCACCTCCACCACGATCGCCGCGCCCTCCATCTACCTATGTCAGTCTCGTAGCTCAATACCTACAGGAGACATCCGCCGCTGATCTCGGGTAGTACTGGTCCCACCCCATCTCCCCATCCGCCCTCTGCAGCTCTAACAGACCTGATCCAGATCTGATCATGATCATGATGGTCCTGATTATATCAGCTGGATCGCCATTCGTATACAGCGATGGTGGAGGCGTCTGCTGGCACGACGCCGTCGTGGCCGCGACCGATTCGTCCTGTTCCAGACGGCGGCCGGCGTCCTGCAGCGACGATGGCGTCGTCGGCAGCAGGGTCGGGTCGGGACCGCTCCCCGATCGTTGATGATATCGGATCATGAAGTATGGTATAATGGACGATGGTTTGGTATGGAATGGAAGGCGGCTGTATCTATACAGAGATGGTTTAGATCACGAATACAGAAGAAGGTCTATATATTCTATAGGTACGAATAGATACAGACAGCTCCAATATAATCAGGCTTAAGATTATTGCTTATTTAGGGATCTCATTCGTAATAAACAAGATCATGATCCTCGGCTCATACTAAGAGCCATCAATCCCATAGAAGCCGGCCTATTAGATGCTGCTACAGGATTACATGTTCGTCTCAGGCTGGGCGGGGAACGATTCCCTCCCAGTATCTATTACAAGGTGAGCGCAGGCAGGCGAATCGCATCCCTCGAACTGATCTCCGTCTAGATCTTTACACACAGCCCTGTGTCTGATATCGGGGCGTTCGCACCACGTCCATACAAACTCGAACTTGATTGGCGTCTGAAACGGAAACGAGAGCGTTATCAAGGCGGCGGCGGCGGCGGCCCAGGCCAGCCTGCTGGTCGCTGGTACTCCCGTACAGAGAATAATGAATGGAGAGCTGTTCAGGATTCGATCGTGAAGGAGGTAGTTGGGGGGGTATCGCTCATTGTATTTCATATTGTCATACTATTTGTGTATGTAGAAATGGATGACGAAGGTTCATGAAGGATCTCTATCATCTAGTGCATATCATTGGTCACGGATACGCCGTCGATCGGATCTGTTAAAACGTAACAAGATGAGGAAACTCGAATGGCTGCGTAAGATCTATGGTATGGCAGACGAGCACTCTCATGGAGATAATAAGCTCGGTGCATTCATGGACCAGTTACAATCACTGGACAACGACGACGAGAAGCGGTATGATGCGCTCCCAAACAAATCACCATCACTGATCGTATTCGCAATTCAGACCATCATTGAAACGATTGAACGAGCTCGAACGTGAAGCCGCCGCCCTGCTCGATTGGAGCTCGAATCTGGATTTCGAAGCCTATCAGGCATCATGGACATCATTAGCTACAACTTCACCTATCTCTATATCATCCACCTATACGATGCTCTCCCAATAATATAATAAACATCATCGCAATCATCTGTCCAGGCCAGGGCGTACTTCCCCGTCAGGTCTGTGTGAGGGTTGCCTCCACGGACTGCGTAGCGGATCGCGCCATGTGGCACACGCCCCGCTGTCGAACTGCCCTTTTGAAAAATCTGTCTGTACGTGTGGTGATCTATCTAGAGATTGATCCCTGAAGATCAGGCTGCTGCTACGTCCCCTCTGATACAACATATCTGCCTTACCTGGTCCTTGGTCAGATATGGAGGCCTATGCAGCAGCTGTATGGATCATGCGACCCCATGACCCCAATCTGACCCCAATTCTATTATAGATGGAGGCCAGTTTCGTCTATGATCCGCCATCAGCACGTCCGCCTTCCATCATGTCTCCATTTCAGCCGATTAACGCCCAGGTTCGTGGTTGCCGTTGTCGCCGGCCGTCGTCTGATCGGTTGCAGTACGGGAATATGATGCCAGCGCCGGCCGATCTGGCCGCCGTCCCCGTCATGACGCTCCCCAAGGAGCCGTCTGCTCTGCAATGCCGGCTGCTTCGTCCGCAGCTCCCTCCTGATGATAATGATGATCTTAGTCCATGTCCATTCTGTCAAGGAGCAATGCCAACTGCTACATTAACTGAGACCACCTTTAGATGTAATGTTACAGGGTTCCTTAAGAACCTTCGTGATAAGCCCCATAACATTTGTATATCGTTGATTGATACGGGACTCGATCTTCGTATTCCATTCAAGGTCTATGCTCAGTCTACCATCAAACGAGGGAGATCGTCGCTACGACGACATTGCCTGACGTTCGTGATCGCGCCCCAGATCGTCGCCCATCTCTACTGTCGGAGGCCACTGACCGCGCGCGGCTCCATCAAATGGAACGAAGGCGCCGATCCGTTCGTCGCCCTCGAAGACGAAATGACGTACACATTGCGGGTCCTGGGCCAGCCCAGGCCGCCACCTCTACCTCGGGTCGTACTGGGCCTGGATGCTGCCGCCTCCAACCTGTTGCAGGAATGCGTCGCGTTATCGGATATGGATGACGACCCATCATCGGGTGATACGTCAGGTCGGGCTGGATCGCCCACGAAGACGCCCAAAGCGATCGATGTTGACGGGTGGTGTCTGCACCCGGATCTGGCAATGAAAAGCATCGGTGTTCGAGGTTCGAGGGTTTTGGCGACGGGGTTTCAGCGTGCTGATTGAGGGTTTTAGGGTTTCGTATAGCGTCGTACTCGTTCCAGATGTTGATGATGAATGCGGCCTCGAAGAACCTACGCCAGCGCGCCTGCTGCTTCGAGATCGTGTTTCACAGAAAGGGAGACACCGCCATCGACTATGATGATGCCGTCGTGCAGGACGAGCGCCCACGACGCCTGAAATGGAAGGTGTACGCGGACTCGACCATGAAGCGCGGCAAGAAATCCATGCGACGCAACGATTTCGGTGAGTGCGATCTGGTGCCCGTCACTACATCGATCCGCTGAGCCTTGATCTCGTGGCCAGTATTCCCCATCGACAAGAGCCGATACGTTGTCGTCTTCTGCAAGTCGCCGGCATCGGCTTCGGAACGTCTCGCTCTGAAATGGACCGAAGAGAAGCAGGAGCAGTTTCTGGCCTTCGAATCGGTATCGTACTGGCCCCCCCGTGGCGGTGATCGGTGCGGCGCTGATGTGGTGTGCAGGGGCTGCAATATTGCATTCAGGTGTTCTCGGCCATACAAACCGATAACGCCACCATATTCAGGTCACGAGCCGGGGATGACGACGATCGCATTCATGACTGGCGGGACGATATCAATCCAGATAGCGACTCGGGTCAGCAGATCCGTACGATGACGCCGCCGCAGACGATGGTGCCGTGGACCATGACACCCCGAATCTGGAACATGTCGCTGAATCCAGGCGCCACATTCTACACGCAAATCACGACGACGACCGGCGAACTGACGGCGGCACCGATCGTTCAGGTGCAGCTGAACCCGGAGACAGTCATCGAGGCGAATGTGGTCCAGTTCGACCAGCGCCATCGCCGATCAGTGCTGGTTTCGATGCCGGCGGTGTTCTCGGAGGAGAAGGTGGCACATGCCACATCAACCGGTGTTAATCTTGTAAGGCAGGTCCAGGTATCGATCCTGGCCGAGCCAGATCGACGTCCCGTATGGCAGACAACGTTCACCTATGAGATCGGCCACAATAAATCGTAGCCGCAGTCGCGATATTATTATATATATGAAACAATTTTAATCAGCGTCGAATGTTATGGTCGGAAGACGCCTCCCGACAGAAGTAGATTGCTGGCTGTATACCTGACTGTTGTAATCGGTGTCGACTTCGTATTGAAGACATGGTGTTTGGGCTGGACGTTCGACGCTCGACCCGATGTGTTGGCTGATTTAGCTGCAAGCTCAGAATCAGCATAGATATTGATAATTGATAATGTGATGCTACCGGTGGCAACATCCCAGATTCGAACAGATCCATCAAGCGAACCGGAGGCGATCTGCGACCCATCCACACTCCATTGTAGGGATGTCACTGCAGATGTATGACCATCGAACTGACATACGAACTGGGCCGACCCGAGATCGTAGACGCGAACGGCACCGTTCAGATCGCCACCGCATGCGTATCGACCACTACCTGATGATCAATATACGGTTCGTGATCAAGAACAAAGGGATTACTCGGGAGAGATGGATGCGCTGCGAACTGGGGCCAGATGTCCCCGAAAAATACGACAGCAACTACCGGTCTGGATGCCAAGTTATCAAGGTGGTGGAATCTTCTCGGTGTTGTGTACCTGGATATCCCAAAACCTCATCGATTTATCTGTGGATCCTGTGAGGACGTAGTTGGAGTTCGGATGGAATGCAACACAGTCGACGTCGGAGATATGACCAGCGAAGATCCTCAGAGGAAAGACGCGCTCCGTTGACCAGAGACGTGCTGTTCTGTCGTGTGATCCAGAAACAAAGTAGAAATCTGCCACCGCCAGTCAGCAACTTTTTTTCAAACAAATTGAAAGGAGCTGAGCACCAAAAAAGACGTAAAATGAGATCAGAGATTACCGAGGGGGCTGAATCTGACATCCCAGACGGGGTAATTATGGCCAGAATACGTGACAAGAGCCATATGATCAGGAATAGACCATAGACGAACAGTTCCATCTTCTGATGATGATAAACAGTATCTGGAGTCAGTGCTCATATCGATAGAGAAGACAGGACCACTATGTCCAATGAACTTCTTATAAGGTGGCTCACGATCTCGATCATTCAAGTCCCAGATTCGAACGGAGCTATCGGCATAACCCGCTGCCACCAGATCTCCTCCTTCTATAAAACGATTATTATAGGCTGAGAAGATACAGGAATGCCGACCTTGAGCGATACGAATACAATTGACGGAATCGGCAGAGTTCAAAAACGTGTAGCAACAGATGGTTGGCTGTGAATCGGCAGCCGGTGGTGCCTTCTGCCTAGCTTGAAGATTCTAACGGAGATGTGGTCAGTGCGACGTGATAGATGCATCCAAATGAGCGAAACCGCGAGGATTCTGGCCTTTAACTGGGACGTGATGGGAGGCAGCGGAATACGACTTGTTACCGTTGGTAGTGAGGCGATGTCTAGCCGGGGCTTCTTCAACGATAGCGAGTTATCTTGCTGATAATGCAAGGTTCATTGACCATAGCTCCGGTGAAACAGATCGTGCTTACGTCGATAAGCATATCGTTAGGGAGGTCAGCAACAGGTTCAGATTTTATAGATGGAGGTATCGAGGCCTCCTTAACGACATTCTGGATCTGATCGAGGGCGCCCCATTCCACCTCCTGATTGTTAACAGAGTCGATCTCGCCCGATGTCATCCCTGTAATCTCTTGATGCATGGACGCCGTCCCAGATCCTTGCAATGGCTTCGCATGCATAATTGATAGGTTGATATGCTCATTGATGATCTTCAACAACAAATAGAGTTTCGATTCCTGCAGGAATGACAGCAGCAGTTGATGCGAATAAGCCGATAGCTACAAATTTAAGCTGGAGCTCTCAATGTAGAAGCAAAACTTACAATGACGTCGACTTTATAGGTTCTAAACCTTTTCGCTGTCGTATTGCCTTCGATCTGTTCAGGGTAATGCAAACCTTGTAAAGCTTGCATTTCACGCGAATGCCTCGCTTCGAAATCTTTCTTGAAACGTTCCATAAAAGCGGCAGCATCATAAGGGAATCCCTTCGTAACAAGATCGAGAAATACGTGAATAAATATTGGAAATAAGACAGCGTGTAGCTCAGTCCTGTACATATCTAATGATCCTTCAATCCAATCCTGTAAGGCTTGAAACGCTTCTGTATAGGCATCTGGGGATTGCTGCTGCTGAATGACGCCATGTAAGACCTGCTTTAGCATGGTCGCATGGCAATCGATGCTGACGCTATGTGCAAGCTCGTCGAGACCGGCAGACGACAGCGTCTGCCGGAAGACGTCCTCAGCACGTGCATATCCCCTGGATCTCAGGTATGACAGGACGAATTTATCGATCAAGTCATCGGTGATAGCAGCAGGGGATGATGTCGCTGCCGACATTGGCGATTGCCTCCAGCTGCCGCTGTTAAGATGATTTCGCAGCACGACGCAGTCAGGGGTTTATAATCGTCACCACAAGATGCGTTATACTCAGTCCTTTTGCAAAAAATTTCTTCTCGGTCCCATAACTTGCTTACATGATTGCATAGGGTCGCAAATTAAACTCTGGGTAATATCGTCTGAATGTTTGTGGTTAGGTAAATGTTCCACAGAGTTTGGAGATTTCACAAAAAAATCGTCGAAAATCGGTTACTGTACTGTTGCAGTGTTCGTTTGAATCTCACAGGATATCACTGCGATTAGGATTATTCAGCTAACCTTTCGCAATGGAAAGCGTCACAACAAGGTCTGCTGACAGCAATCTCTACCACCTCGTTGACTGATGGTTCCAATAGGGTAATTATAGGATTGGCTGCTGTCATTGACAAATATGCCAATCAACTATCCAAACTTGCTTCAGAATCAAGCATTGGCCAATCGGCAGATATCATCCCCAACCCGATCAATCAGTCTATGCAAGCAGCAACGAAAACGATCGCTGAACTGGCAACCTCGTATCAAACTCTCTCGAAAGAAGCGGTTTCTCTAGCCAGGTCTGGTTTCTAAACTGCCATCAACCTGATACTGATATGATAGATTAGTAGAGAAAGTGAACCAGAGAGTCTGTTGATAAGCTGGAAGACGTTGTTAGATGACTTAGCACAGAACAACTTCAGTGCAATGAACACGTTTCATGACTGTATAGTGGACACTATGAGGTGACCAGATACTGGTATCATGAAGGGACTCTCATTTCCTACAGACAGTTTCACGGGACCTTCAAACCTGAGGATAGTAGCAGGCTTCAGCAAGAGGCGATTAGATGGGCTCAGGGCAATCGGGCGGCAACCAACAGCACAGGGGCTCTGATCAGGGATCTCGCCCAGCTAGAGAATAAGTTCTCGACATGGATTTGGAAGAGCTCCAGCGCATTGGCGGACGAAAATTCTACAGTCAATGGCGTCCTGTATAAGTTGTCCATGCAGTTGAGTGAAGGCCATGCATCATTAGGTGCTTGTTTATCAGCGGATTCGCACGAGATGGTCACCATGAATCACGATATCATCCAGAACGAGACTCAAGCATTAGCTGCACTCAAGTTTGCTGTCGAGTCTAGTTCGGAATCTAGTATCGTTCTGGACATTCTGCAATCGCTTCAGACTCGAAGATATCAAAGTATTGAAGGTGCTTACATTCGATTAGCTCAGGTATTCTCAGATTGGTTTATGCATGTGTCATCTCGTAATTTTACACGTAGTCTCGACTAGCCCTATACTCATCTTTGAGGACAACGCTGAAGGGTGAAAGCGAGACTGTTGAAGACTCTCCAACAACTCCTCCAGAGCCAGTTAAAGAACTCCCAATTCAGGTACAAATGTGTGCTGTCGTTTGCGGTTTTGGGTTTACTGTTTTAGCCGAATCCAACGTTAGACGACATCCCGCAAGACACTGTTCCTGAACCAGGAATTACACTGAATGCTGAAGAGTCTGCAATATCATCATATTCCTGTGCAATTTTGAAGAAAGGGTTTCCTGTGCATGGTCGATTATCTTTGACCAGGTACGTAGGAGGTTTATGCGATGCTCAGTTCCTAACCCAAAGGCAACAGATCATGTCTAACATTCAGCTCTCCGCTGCTCTCAGGAAATATTTCCATTCCTTTCACATCGTTGCTTGATGTGCGGAAAGAGCGGCTGGGAAGGATGCTACCCTATTGCTTGAAACTTACGGAAGCAGAATCTGTAACAACATTTACCAGTTTTATGCACTTGGATCAGGTATGCTTCATCATAATGTGGCAACAATTAAATGATTATATTAGGCGATAACTGCCATTGAAGAACTATGGAGAATTCAAAAAGCAATTGCTGTCGCTGTAATGTCCCCTAAAGAAACGAAATCATTCAGTTTCAAACACGTTGCAAATAATGATTTGAACGAAAAAGAATCAGTATCAGGACTCAGTTCCAATCTCGTTGTAAATTTGTCTGAGGTCGAACCTGAACTGGAGATCAAGGTTCTTGATCTATTGCCTCAAACACATGTTAAAGCAAGCTTGATGGCGGAAAACTCAAGCGATTTTACGAACATTCTCTATCTGTCATCGCTTCCAATAGCATGCGATCGCTTGCTTGAACATATTTCAAGCCCGACATGCTGGAAAAGGTTTCTCGAAAGGGATGGGCATGTAGATATTAATATATCACCATGGGCACAAGGTATCTGTCACGGAATGATCATGTAAAACATCGCAGCTAATTGCTGATATCGGCAGATTCTGAATCCAGCTTTCTGCTCCGAACCGTTTGCTCGAAAAGACCTTTGGGAAATGTGTATCTGGCGTTTGGCGTAGATTCTGCGACACTGAAATCAACGCATCGTCTTGGCAGGATATCAGAATCAATTTTCATTTTTACAATAGAAACGGTACCGAACGCCGTCTAATAAGTCACCGATTGTTCACAATTGGGATAGGAGTGCACAGGAATCCCGTATTCAGACTGTTTCACAGTCTTTGTGCAGATTGAAATGTCATCAACTAAACGTAAGTTCAACGCCCGATCCAAACTGTTTCAACTCATCGCAATAAGAAGAAACGTCGGCGCTGAATATTGGAAGTGAAGCCCGATTTGTTAAAAGAACACTGTTGAAGGGAACCATACAGAAAAACGTTAGTATGGCATCAGAATAATGAGACGTGCCTTAACAGTCTACTGTCTCAGGTAATTCGTGAATCGCAAGACTCATATAAGTTGTTATACATAATACTGAAAGAATCCTTACCCGAGCTTGCAAACGACTCGTCAGCGGCATTGGCAAATTCCCAATCACAACCAATAGTGCCGGCAACACCCAAAAAGAAAACTCAATATAGAACCCATCGTAATTTGCATGTTAGTGGATGATCTCGGATTATATACACATGCTAAAGTCGACAGGCATTGTCGACTTTGATTATTGCAACTTTGTTTATCTTCATAAGCTGGTCGTTGATTATCGGTCAAATTAAGGGCGACGAGGAGAAATTGGCGTCAGGAATGAATACCATATTAGGAGAAGTAGTGAAGTCCATATCCATTTTCTTACAGGTTCTGACAAGCATGTAGATACAAGAAGTCTCACAAAGGCTTGCAATCATCGAGCGCACTCTGAACATAAAGAAATGATGAATTTTTATAAATGCATAAAGAAGCTTTTAAACACTCAAATCGGCCTGGTTTATTCGACTTTGGCCTGTTTCGGAGTTTCACTCCTTTTCGATTTGAGAAGGATAGAGACACAAACGAAGACATAGCAGGGAATCAGGACAGCCCACATTATCTTAACGTGTCCCGGTGCTGCCCTAGTCTGAAACAGTTCTCTTCCGAATTTAATGCTAATCAGCATCTCAGCGACAATGATAAGCGTCAGCACCCAAGCTTGTGAACCTAAACGCTTGCATCTAAAGAAGTGTTAGGGCTTATAGCTGAGGTAAAAACGGGATACCGGCTGTCGCTCATATATATGTAAATTTGCCTTAGCGAGGGGATTCCAACAAAGAACAACAAGACGATACGATAAATATTGAGAGGGTGCTCTGAAGGGATCCAGCTGAACATTTCTAAATCAGAGACCACATGGTCAAGTGAAATTTCGCACGTACAGAACTGATTTCAGGAAGAAGGAATTCAGGTCTTTGATTTGGAATGCAAGCAAAAGAACCTGGAGAGATATCAAATTGTATGTAATCCACTATATCGAATTTAATACCTGCAGAGTCAGAAATCGCTTCCAATTACTTGTAAATTCCCATTTAACCGTCATCCAGGAATGAGGTGATAGCTGGAGCAGGAGTCGTTTTGCCTGGAACCAATGAGACATTTTGAAGTAAGACAACACAGGCAGGATGTCGCACCTTGCCAGCCCTAACATTAGAATTAGAAATGTTAACAAAAAACCAGCAGTAAAGCTTACAATGTTTGAGTCTCGCGTATGCCGCTCCATTCGTACTTTTGAACCTTTATAACTTCAGTCGGTGTTCAGACAACCTCTCAACAGCGATACCTCCAGGTATCGACAGAGTACATATCCTATTTCGATTCCAAGCCCGTTACATATCAGGATGTCAAGAATGACTTGATCCCACCAACATTCGGCGAAATTTGGCAATAGATGTGTAAATGAAATCTAAACTTCATTAAACTTTTTCGAAACAACCAACAGTTTATACCTCCACAAGCTCCCATGTAATCGAAGAGATCCAACAAACCAATCTAATCAAAAAGATCTCATTAGAGCCTCTTGATATTACAAAAGCACGGAATGTACCTGTTTCTCATAACCATGGATTTGGCAATCCATCCGAAGAAATGAGCTAACACGAAGCGATCAAATATCGCAGCATGAATTGTCCCCCAAGTGAAACGACAATCTGCAGCATAAGGACGTTCTACAGGTTTCACATTCAAGGAGGAATCAAAGAAAGTCATTGCCCATCTTTGAGACAGCCGTCAGATTCATTGAACAAGTAGCCGGTCCTATAACCTGGCTGTGTACACATCTTGGAAAAGAAGAAGAACTAGCCCAAAAAGATACAGAACTGAAACTGCAAAAACCTGATAGAATTACAACTCAGCATGAGAAAACGACGTCGATAGGGATGCATACCGCTCTCCAAAGCGCTGGATGTGGCCGAGTAAATGGTCCAGACGGAAATACCAGCAACCCCAGGACGACAAAAACGAAAGAAGCTGAGCCAAGACCTCTCATCAATGCACTAGAGAACAACCTCAGCAATGATTGCCAAGTCCAGGGCAGGGGTAGCATATTACGTCTGAGGATCGTACTGCTGGGTGTCAAGAGCACTGCTAACAAGGAACAAGACACAGATGCCCAAGGCGGTCAGGCTGTGAGGCGTATAGAGCCAATCAATCGTCACGTCGGTAACATATTGCTCATTAGAGTAATCGCGGGCGATACTGTTCGACCGAGGCAGCGTCCTGATGGGGCCGGTGGCCGGGTCGTCATTCTGGAAAAGCGAGCTTCGTCTGGGAATGGACTTCACAGGTTCCGGGCCAGGGTTGGCTTCAGCCATTGCCCTAATGCAGAGGCCGTCTGATATAGGAGGATTCTGCTGTAGAGTTGAGATGGAAGATTGCCGCGAAGCAGCACATGGCCCCATCACCCCAATAGCACAGCGCAGTTCCTTCTCTTTTTCTATCACCATTCTTTATCGTTACCGGATTTCAAACTAGAAGAGCCGCTGCCGAGACAAGCTTGGACGAGAGACAAGTTTGGGCGAGCCGAAGGCTATTCAGTCAAGCTTGGCGATACGGGTGGAAGGCAATTGGAATCCGGCTATATGGCATGATGCCCGAGAGCGGACTCGTCGAGTTCGCCTTGGGGTAGGTTTCGAATAGTTTAATCATTGCCATTCAATGCGATGGTAATCGAAGTTCCTTATCAGAACATCCAGTTCGCAGATGATCGTACCAACAGATATCGTCACGAGTTTACAGCGCTCTTCTTTGGCTGTCTCTAGTAGGACATCGGTTGACGTTAGTGATGGGTTTAGTCCCAGAAAGTAAGCTGCCGAGCATCAACAAACGAAAGATGCCTTGGTTGTGTCTTACAGGCGATTTCTTCTGCAGGAGTCCCGGTTGGCCTCCAAACGGTGCATTCAAGATGATGATGTCCAGGTGAAAAAGGAATCCAACAGACTGAATATCCCTCTGCAAAATGCTCATCACATTTTGCTCTGTATATTAGTTGGAGGTCGGAACATACCATGCTGCCATCCGCCATACGAATCGAGCGAGAACAGCTGGAAATAAATTCTGGGCCATCCTTGCATTGCTGATGTAAACCAATGCCCATCTATTGGGTGATTCCAGATACAATAACCGTGATTCCCATAATCGACCTACAAACAATCGGCAAATTGATCTGAATAACAATATAAAGACCTGAGTTTGAGCATGAATCCCCTCGATAGCGCCGACACTTTCCCAACACTGTCCTGCCTCTATTTTGAACGCTGTAAAGGCATTATCTAGGTCGCCTTTGAAGCCTGCAATCTGCCCAATCACGTGCAATTCAGGCTCTAATCGGTCGACATTAACAGGTTTGGAGGAGGCTCTTGACAAAGGTTTCTGTGGTGTTAAAATTCTTGCTTCTGACGACCTCCTGGAACCTGGCTCGCCTCCATCTTTACCACCAATGGCACCATCAACAGCTACAGCACTGTTCCTCCTGGATACTTGGTGGTCTTGGCGATTCCACAATAGACCGCTTAATCGAGAACGTAGCGTTGGTCGGGATCTGGTTGGAACATTGGAGATTAAGCGAGATGATTCATTACCGTTATTGTCTGCTGACATCGATTGCAGCAAAATGTCAACAGTAACTGGCTGTGTCTTAATACGCATCATGATTCATGAGGTCTCTATTCCAATGGCCCTGTCGGCTATCTTTATAGCTCTTATCGATAACAAATGTAGAAGCATTCTAAACTATTAGAGTTGCCTGTTTCTCGCAGGGATTTTGTATTCACTAATTAAGGTCGATCTGATACCATTGAAATCTTGAATATCTTGTCGGAAAGATGCCTGAATAACAAGGAATCGAGGGCATTGCAGTGCTTCTGCCTAACTTGAGAAAGATAATTCGATTTTCTGATAAAAAATATGACCACAAACTAACAACGTTCATAACGATTTTAAGAGCTGTTATGTATTGGGCGTTACAAAGATCAGCTTCAGAGAAGGCAACATAAGCAGAGTCTCTTTCCTTGGGAGCTTGTTCATCCCGATTGCCGAATACACAATTTCAGGATGAGGAAATATAGTCAATCGGTCGGCTATCATCCAAACTGAATGTTTCGCCCTCCCAATACCATAACTAACGACTGCGCCTGGAGCATCGACCGAATCGCCACATGTTTATCAGGAAGCCTTTATGAACTCAACAACATCGCATAGATATCGGATCATAGAGTTGCACGTGCCTACGTCTGCCGCCGCTGAATCACGGTCGATTACGGTCGCTGTAAGGGCAGCATCACCACCACCTGGTCCAGACCCTCCTCTCTGGCAGCACAAGTTCGCACTCCGTCACGACGATTTTCTTCTGTTGTCATTCGATTCTAACACCCCGGCCTGCTTGGGTTCGGGTCCCTTGAAACAGTCTAGTTTCGATTCGCCCAGAGATTGACATGGCAGCACCACCGTCTGCCACGTTTAAGAACGATGAGCGTCGTGATGAGGTCGGGCCCATTCCGACCTTGCTGTCAGCGCCGGTCACCACGCTGAGAGAGTTCTCGTTCGTTGTACGAGATTGGCTCTATCAATTGATGACGTACCTGTTCTCACATCGAATAGCCATGGCCGGGCTTGGTCTCGCTTCTATTGCTTATACTGTTCTCAAAGTTACGGACGGTCCTGGTGTTCAGCAGATCGAACATTGTTTCCAGCAAGGTAAGGAAGCTGTCCTCAAAACTGTTTTGTCTATTTCTTCGAAAACTTATTTCGGGCGTGGTAATTGATTTTTCATTGCTGAGATTTCTTTCTTTCTTGCACCTAGATTGAGCTAATGGCTGTTAGCTGCTTGGTGGATAACTCTGGGAATTCTGTCGTCGGTTGGTCTTGGGACTGGATTGCATACGTTCGTTATGTATCTGGGTCCCTATATTGCCAAGGTCACCATGGCCGCTGAGGAATGCCGCAATTTCGATTTCGCCACGACCGGCCCAGATGCTTTCGTCTGTCGCAGGGATCCTTCTCTGTCATCATCAACGCCAAACATCCTGGAAATCATGCATAAAGTGCAGTTTGGTGAGCGTTGCTCTTCGAACGTTTCGCGATTGCTCACCGAATCCTGTTAGCATGTTTTCTATGGGGTCTGGGGACCGCTTTGGGGGAGCTGCCTCCGTATTTCATGGCGCGCGCAGCAGCTCGATCCGGTCGTGGTATCATACCGCTCTCTCCGAAAAGGTTGATCTTGTCTGTTGTTTCGACTGGGTCTAATCTGATCTCAGCCATCATGGAGATTCCAGTGAAGACACGTTCCTAGATTATATGAAGCGAAGACTGCTGGACGTCTTCCAACGATTCGGGTTCATGGCCATCCTGATCTTTGCTTCAGTCCCAAACCCGCTATTTGATCTGGCTGGTGTCACTTGCGGTAATCAATTGCAAATTTCTTGGACCAGTCTCGTTCCAATGCCGTTCTAGGACATTTCGGGGTGCCATTTTGGACATTTTTCGGAGCAACTGCTATTGGAAAAGCAGTGTTTAAAGTCGGCCTGCAGTCGCTGACTGTCATTTACATGTTCCATGAAGGTCATCTGGAATCTCTACTTTTGATTGTAATCGAACCATGTTGTCTGTTTTTCCGACCATCATTGAATTGCTGTCAGATGAGCCACATCCTCCCTAAGTTTGTCTGCGAGGCGATTGAGAAATTCTTTGCCGACTCGAAGGCACAGTTCCACCGTCTGGACACCGGGTCAACTGCTGGTGGATCTCGAAACCTGGTCGCCGCCGTCTGGCAGCTATTTCTTGTTATTATGTTCTTCTCATTCGTAAGGTATGGTGGCCTGATATACCATGCATGGCCTTCCGCATCTAACCTAATGCCAGGTCTATCATCGATGCCTCGGTTCGTGAAAGGATAGAGAGTCGATGCTCGGACAAGAAAACCAGCTAAACGTCTTGTATAATCTATGTAGAGTACATTCTTTCTTTATAGAGATCCGCTTCTGTTCGGTTCTTTTGCCATAGCCTTGATGGTCTGTATGATGTATGGCCATTAACGACTATGAAGTAGACGATGTGTCACGTGAAAATCCTCCGTACTGTCGTATCTGTGAGCCTTACAGAAGCTGTCTCACAGCCTTATACAGGAGGGGGTCACCTGGTCCTGGACTGATTCACATCACATTCTCACCCCAAAATTGATGTTGACTTCGTCATGGCTTCAAGACGCGCCCCGGCATCACTGTTTATGATGAAGCGGACGATGCACGAGGAGCTGATCAGGGTCGTTGCTGAACGGGAGCGCTTGAGAACCGAGCCCTGTCATTCGTCGGAACCTATCACACGTCCCGAATCTCTTGTTAGAAGTTTTGCCATTAGCAGAATGCTGGAAGCTGGCTGATACCGTTTTTCTTGCCGATTTGTAGTTGTATGCTGATCATGCGAAACTAAGCTCGTCGCTATCGTCATCGGATAGATCGGAGTCGCCTGGCGAACTTAGTCGCCATTCTGCTGCTTGTCTTAACCTGTCAACTGAACGATGCTCTTCAGTTAGCAGCCAGGAGAATACGATCGATATGTACATATATAGAAATGATTCTACAGAGTATTGGATACTCATTGGGATACTTCCATGCTTATACTGTTTTAGAGATAGACGTTCAGAATCTAAAGCTGGGATCACCTACAGCAAGCCAGAAGATGCCAGCAGAATTCCTTCGGTGGAATCCGACCGGTACTTGCATTTCAGGATATTCAGCTGCAGTATTCAACAGAATTAGAACGAATGATCCGCCGAAGAAGAATCTCGAAATCAGTGCGGTCTTGTCATCGTTGATTATACAGGACCTTAGCCAACAGCACAGTCAGCTGCCAATTTTAGAAGGTAATACTGTTCATTCCTAATCTGGTCAGAATACTGACTGTTTTGAAAAAAAGGGTTTCTGGAAAAACTCTGTCCCAACAATTCCATGGTAAAAATTTGGCAAACTCGCTTCTTTTTTATTGATGGCAACCGGTAAGGGTAGCGATTCTGATGATGAAAACTCTTGCCAAAACACTCTTTTAGACTGTGCTATTCGCGAGATTTTATCGAAGTCGAAAATCGGCAGCGATTCGAATATGGGAAACTGATCATCAACAGGGTTCCATTCCTACGCATGCTCTGTATTTCTGGCGATACAAGAAATCGACAGTTCTTTATCGAGGTTCATGATCCGAAGCGATCCGGTAAGACGAACAGAATCTATTGTATTCCGCCATTGACAGCGCGCTATGGAATCGCAGGCAAGGTAAGGCAGTATATCTTGCGGGCAAAATCTGTACATGATCGAGACAGATGGCTAGAAGGAATCAAATTATATGCGAAACATTACAGAGATGTCGTTCAGCTAGGGAGTCTAAGCCCACAGCACAGCCCACTCGAATCCAGATACTACGATTCAATTCCAAATATAAAGCAGAGTTGAAACAAGGCAACATCGCTATCTGTATTATCGGAAAAGGTCACGTAATAATCTATGAATGCAATTAAACGTCAAACCATCAGAAATCAATGGAAAGGAGGTTCAGGATGCTCGGAGACCTGATCGGAGCCAAATTATTGAATTTGGACGGCCGAGTTTCTTCGAAAAGGAGGCTAGGAGAGGCCGCCTTCATATAGGGCGCAGATCGTAGTTGTGATTGAATACGTCCCATTGCGTGGGAGTCCGCCACGCACTCCGGACCCGATGTAACCATCTCAAGCTCACTTCACGTTTTTTTCGTGTATAGTGATCGTGTCGCCGGGCCTTTGCTATCCTCGGCACCCTCACCCAACTTGGTTCATCGCTATACCACACTAAACTGCAGCCATGGTGAACTTTACCATCGATCAGATCCGCGTCATGATGGAGAAGCGGGTGAGCTCGCCGTCGTTCTCGCTGCTCGAATCGCTAACCTGCTCTTGGCTTCTTAGGACAACATCCGTAACATGTCGGTTATTGCCCACGTCGATCACGGAAAGTCGACGTTAACCGACTCGCTGCTGTCTAAAGCCGGTATGATGGCTGAAGCCGATGCTGGTGACAAGCGTACTACCGATACCCGACAGGATGAAATCGGTAAGACTCTTTGTATGGAGCAGATTCCGTTCATATTGACTGTCTGGGTCAGATCGTGGTATCACTATTAAGTCGACTTCGGTTTCGCTGTACTATGAACGCGAACCCGATGCCGAAGAACGCGAACGTGGCCTTACCGAGCCGGTTCCGTTCTTGATCAACTTGATCGACTCGCCAGGGCACGTCGACTTCTCATCTGAAGTTACGGCCGCTCTGCGTGTTACTGATGGTGCTTTGGTCGTTGTCGACTGTATTGAAGGTGTTTGTGTCCAGACCGAGACTGTCTTACGACAGGTAACATTACTTTTTATATGAGATTTATCTTCTTACTCAGCGCCTTTCCAGGCTATCGAAGAACGAATCATCCCAGTTCTGTTCTTGAACAAGCTCGACCGTGTCTTCTTGGAACAGCACATGGATCTTGAAGAAGCTTTCCAGACGTTCCGAAACGTCGTTGAATCGACCAACGTCGTCATGGCCACGTACAGGGATGAAGCCATGCCAGATATCCAGGTCTACCCTGAGAAGGGAACCGTCGCCTTCGGTTCCGGTCTGCACGGTTGGGGTTTCTCTCTGAAACGATTCGCCATGATCTACAACAAGAAGCTCGGTCTTCCCGTTGACAAGATGATGCAGCGTCTCTGGGGTGAGAACTTCTACAATGCCAAGGGCAAGAAATGGACTTCGAAGCCCGTCACCGATGGTGTCCCTAACGAGCGTGGTTTCTGCAAGTTCATCCTGGAGCCCATCAACATGTTGTTCAACGCTATTATGGATGACAAGAAGGATTTGATCGCTAAATACGTCAAGGGTCTGGGCATCAACGTCCCTAAGGACGCCGTCGATCTGGTCGGCAAGCCTTTCCTGAAGCGTATTATGCAGTCGTGGTTGCCTGCTGCCGACTGTCTTCTTGACATGTTGGTCGAGCATCTTCCATCACCTGTTAAGGCCCAGAAATACCGATGTGAGACTCTGTACCCGGGACCTCAGGATGATGAAGCCGCCATGGCTATCAAGAAATGTGACCCTGAAGGACCTCTCATGATGTACGTCTCCAAGATGGTGCCGTCGTCTGATGGATCGCGATTCTTCGCTTTCGGTCGTGTTTTCGCCGGTGTTGTCCGATCTGGTACGTTGTCTTGTCGTTTTCTGCTTTTGCATTTGATGACCACCTATGTTTTTGATTCATTGGTTGGTTGCTGTTTTAGCAACCACCTTGAGCAATACCTGAAAATTCTCTTAAAAGTCATAGTTACACTGATGCTATTTGTCTGATTTCGTTTTTCGATAATGTTACGTCGTTTGCATCTGCTAACGATCTTCTGCAGGTCAGACTGTTCGTATTCTTGGCCCGGATTACAACCCTGGTGAGAAGCGTGATCTTCACATTAAGAAGATTCAACGTACTGTTCTGCTGATGGCCGGCAAGGTTGAACAGATTGCTGACTGTCCATGTGGTAACATCGTTGGTCTGGTTGGTGTCGATCAGTTCTTGCTCAAGAGCGGTACTTTAACCACCTGTGAAACCGCTCACCCATTCGTCACCATGAAGTTCTCGGTCTCGCCAGTCGTTCGTCGTGCTGTTGAACCCAAAAACGCCGGCGATCTGGCCAAGCTGGTCGAAGGTCTCAAGCGTCTGGCGAAATCCGACCCAATGGTTCTCGTGTACACCGCCAAGACTGGTGAACACATTGTCGCTGGTGCCGGTGAATTGCACCTGGAAATCTGCTTGAACGATCTTCAGAATGAGTACATGAAGGGTGCTCCGATTACTGTTGGTAACCCGGTCGTCAATTTCTGTGAGACGGTCTCCACTCACTCCGAAATGCAATGTGTCTCCAAGTCGCCCAACAAGCACAACCGTCTGTACTTCTCTGCTGACCCCATCGATGAAGAGTTGATCCGCGATATTGAAAACGACGACATCAAGATCGAGCAAGAAGCCAAGGTCCGGGCTCGTATCATGGCCGACAAGTACGGCTGGGACGTCAACGAAGCCCGTAAGGTGTGGTCGTTCGGTTGCCCTCCTGATGGTAAAGGCAACGTTCTGGTCGACTGTACCAAGGCTGCCCAATTCCTTTCGGAAATCAAGGACAGTTTGGTCGGTGCTTTCATGCAGACCACTTCTGGTGGTGTCTATGCTGATGAAGCTCTTCGTGGTATCCGTTTCAACCTGGAGGATGTCGTTCTGCACGCTGATGCTATTCACCGTGGTGCTGGTCAGCTGATGCCTTGTGCCAAGCGTGTCTTCTCCGCCTGTCAGATCAAGTCTGGACCTAAGCTCATGGAGCCGCTCTACCTGTGTGAAATCACTGTTCCTCAAGTCGCTGTCTCTGGTGTGTACAACACTCTTTCTCAACGACGTGGTATTGTCGAGAGAGAATCGCAGAAGGCTGGAACCCCCATGACCAAGATCCAGGCCCTGCTGCCTGTTACTGAATCGTTCGGTTTCACTGAGCTGCTGCGTAAGAACACGGCCGGACAGGCGTTCCCTCAGATGGTGTTCAGCCACTTCACTCACGTTGCTGGTCTGATCACCGATGAAGGATCCATGGCCAACAAGATTGTCCTGCAGATCCGTGAACGTAAAGGACTGAAGCCTGGTCTGCCAGCCTTCACCGACTATTATGATAAGATCTAAGATGTGTTCTTGTCTAACCTCAATACACTCATCAAGATTTCTAACTAAATACCATCATTTCTCTACTTTTATTCGTATTGTAATATCATTGTTTTGCGTAGCTGTTGGCATCGATGTTGCTGGGCTTGGTTTGATTGGACCATGTTTTTGGAGTAGATACCTTGGCGTTGTCGTTCCTGGGAGCTCACTGGCTGAGGCACTATTTTTTCGCATAACTTCACTTCGAAATGATTTCAGCCAGTCCGAATGTGATTGTAAAGTAGCCTAAACGCCATTGAACATGATGTATTCTGCAGCAAACCACTTGCCTTCGCGTCGGTGGCTGGAGGACCGATCTTCGGAACTGTTGTTGCCCAGTGTCTCAGTTCCAGTGATTTTCCTGATTCTTCGTTGCGATCGGGATTTCCTTTAGATGTCGCATCCGGTAAATGATCTGAAACAGTTGCTTCTCTCTGAAGACGATACAGACCATTTTGTCTGCTTTCTAGGCCTCTTTTGAGTTTCAGGTACTGACTAATATCGGAATTTAATCTTCTCGTTCGAAGGTCCAGCATTCGTTTCCGTCGTTTCAAATCACGTTCTAGAAAATCAATCACAATTCAAATCAAAATATTCTTGAGCAGATACCGGCGGATGCTGGTAAATATCCATTGTTTATGGCTACTGCCCTTTGTCGATCTTTCTTCCATTTTTCTTGATCTTTCAGAATCGACTCCTTTGCCCGAACGAGCAATTTCTTTTCTTGTACCAAGTATTGGCGTGCATGCTCTATAGCTGTCTGCTCTCTTTGCAATTGCGAATTCCACTCTGAAAACTTCCTCGTTATTCTTACGTTCATAAGCAGTGTGCTACTTACTTGTGTGAATCCGAACAAAACTTCCATCAAACCCGATATCGCTCATATCCACATCACTCAGCTCGCTTTCGAATACCTGATTGTAATGTCATCCATTTCAGCCGACAAAAGAAACGCTCTCACTTGTTCAATGTCGAAGTCAGTTATCGTTTTGGTTGCTTCTTCGCCTTCTGAATGACTTCCATCGGACTGGTAAGATACGTTTTCCTCAGTTCTGTCCAAATCAGATCCCTGCCGAAAATGCATCTGCCTTAGAGGTTGTGCTGCCTTGTATTCTTCGAACTGTTGTGATATCTTATCTCGTTCTTGGCGGAGCTTAGAAGTTGCTGTTAGTGCAATAGATCATTAGGAAATAGAGTGTACCTTTTCGAATGCAAACTTGGATTCTTGCAAAAGCTTTTCAAGTTCTTTGATACGTGCAAAAGTGTCAACCGAGTCAGAGATTTTGGCTTCAAGCTCTGATACCTGAGGTCCTTCCGATTAGTCATTTGCAGAGAAAATTAAATATTATACCTGGCTTTCTAGCCTCGTATTTTCCTCGGTTAGACTTCTAAGCTTGTTTTTGGCATCAGAATTATTATTCTCAGCATTATGTGATTCAGATTCCTTTAGCTTTTTTTCAAGCATCTGTATGGTCTGTAATCGTCAGTTTGAGCACATTAGCTTGACAATTACGATATGCAGATAACCTTCTTAGATTTTGTAAGTTCATCCCGCAAATTTTCGTAATTCTTTGCTGCAGTCTGACACAGGTCACTAGCTGTCTAATCAATTATTGAGACGTTACCAGCTCTGTAGTTTTGCATTCGGAACTCCACTGCTCTTCCGTTTGTCGACATTTCTCTCTTCCTTCTCTTTCGATTTGTAGCAGGCGGTGGTCCCAATCTTGTCTCTTACGTCTTTCTTGTTCTCGTCCTTCGTTCTGTTGGAAGTTAATTACTATTTTTTCTGTTTAGAAACTGTGCTATACCTCCAGATGCTCTAGCCTAAGCTTTAATTCGGCCTTTCTAGATTCAATGGCATCAGATTGTATTTTGAGAATTTCTTTCTCTTCGCAATCGATGGCTGTTCAAAATCAGAATCATAACATCATTGATATATGTTAATATACAACCTTGCAGTTTTGCCTGCATGTCTTTCTGATGACGATGTAACTCTTCTTGATGAGCGTGCTGCAACTCTGCAATTCTCTCTTTCAACATTGAATCTTTCTTTGCGATGCCTTCTTTGACGGCATCCAGCCATTCCGCACGCCTGCAAAATTGATCAACTGTAAACAAGGATAAAATTTCGCATACCTGGACTCCATTTCCTTCTCGTGCTCAAGTTGATCTTTGAGGAGTTTCTCTCTCTGTCCCTGAATACGCTGCTCATAATCTCGCTGCATTTTCGCCAATTCATCTTCAACTTGATGGCGGAGTTCCAGAACGCGGCGCTGACGTTCAGCATCAACTTCAGCTGTACGAGCCTGGATCCAGGCATCTGTTTCTAATTGCCGTTTTATGGTCCACTCTTGACGTTCAACTTCAATTCTCTCTTTCTCTTTGACAACCCACTCATCGAAAGCTTTTCGCTCTTCAACGGCAGATATAGATAGAGGCTGAACATTGGACTTGATTGACTTCCCCTTGTCAAATGATAACAATGATGGCGGAGCAGGCATCTTTTTCAAGCTTTCTAATTTGCGTTCCATTTTCGGTAATTTTCCTAGAATGAGCCGGTCTTTCGAGATCGCTTGAAGAGGAGCTGGTGACTGTTTCGACAGAGCTGAGCTGCTATTATCGGCTATCGAAGTCGTTGTAGCTGCTGCTGCTACTGCAGAAGCCGCTGCTTTAGCTTCTTTTTCTTTCTCCTTACTGTATAGATCCTTGTAAAACTGCCGACCAGTCTGATTACCAACAGATACAACTTCCCAGAATACAATAGGCATACCTGATCACAGGGATGGTCCCACTGTGATTCCCCAGTCTTGAAATTGAAATAATACACTTCATTCTCATTATCCTTGTGTTTCACCGCCTTCCATCTAGGTGGCAGGGGCGCTTTCAGACCCTCGGTCGCGATCCAGAGCAGGTGATCGTCGCGTGGCAGCTCCATGCCCAAGTAGAGAGCATAGTCGACGATCTCCTCGCGAGTAGGTTCATAATCGGGACTGATGTCTTCATCAAGTATGATGATATCATCAGTCATGTTAGACAGGCGACTTATTCAGGAAACATTAACATGAGTATGTCGATGCGCTCACTGTACAGAGTCGTCATGACATCTGTGACGAGGCCTCCCAAACTCAAATGGGTTTGGAAGGGGACAAAGTAAGATGGATCGCAACTATCGGCTATCACCAATGCACGTTGTTTCACATTCACCCGAGCAGGATTTACAGAGTTCAGTGGTGATCCCTCTGGTCAGCAAGGAATCTCTCTGAGGCCAGCTGTTTGGCAGAGATATTCAAACATTCTTTTCTGAATTTGTTTGCTGCACAGATCCAGGGTCCTGATACTTTGGCCAGGATTCGTGAGATATTAGTCAGATTACGCCTTTGAGACGTTGTATTTCCGATGACCTGCATGGTAGATGAGTCAGACACAGCCTCTGCAATGGATCTAGACCATATCGATTAAGTCAACATAACGTCTCTTAATGACTGCTTATGCATTACTCGACATGAAGATGTGAAATTGGATGACTTTCGTGAAGCATTCCGCCGTTCTGCCTCGATCTGGGGTTTCTTCTTGACGAATCAAGGTGCCATGATCATTCGTTGTGTGCTTGGAGCAAGAATCGCTGCCTTTGTCTTGGCTAAAACTGCGAAAAGGTACAGTATCCCGAAGACGATTCTGAGATAGATCTAATGCTTTCAATGCTTGAAGTGATGCCAGAGCTTCAAGACCAGAGCGGTCATGATTCACATCGCTGATGGCTACACAGCTAATGCGATTATGCAACCTCAAGGCTAAAGCCATGCACTTTATTTCTTCGTTGTGCAGTGTCGATCCATTCTCAAACTCTAAGCGTTTCGAAAAGATCAACAATAAATAAAATTGGTGACGCCAAATTCAAAAGAACTTGCTGAATCACCCAGGGTAAACAAAGTATATTTTCTCACAGCCAGACAGAATGTCTCTGTCTTACGAAAGCGTGGGATGTTTCCAACAGTTTGATTGTAATAAAGATGACAACTGATTTGTTCCGAAATGAATTCAAAGTGTTAAAAACCTGTGACATAACGAATTTCTGTAAAACGTTTATTATTCAAGAATGGCAGAGGTGTAGCATTTTATCGATTTCTGACCGAAGCTCTGAGGAACTGATGACCTTGTTTGCATGTAACATTTTCAGAGCTTGCAATTTGAGCTCGATTTCCTAAAGTTTTTCAATCATTGTGTTAAACTAAATGTATCATCTTCGACGCTATTCTACCTTGAGCCTTAACTTGGATCGAGTTTCGTGAATAAAAACGCAGAGCGCTGCAGTGACCACCGACACGCTTAACAAAATCCTGACCAGCTTCATCGCCTTATTCTGTGAGCTACAAAGTCTAGTTCTGGTGCGATCGGTGCTTATTGCTCTCCAACTTATCCGACCAACATATGCATAGCAAGCCATGATTGTAATGAAGATGAACCCTAGCCAGAATCTAGACTTTATTGCCCTTTAATGGGATGAATTTTAAATAAACCCTAGCCAGACTCTAGACAGTATTGCCCTCTAATGGGTTGACTTTCAAAGATAAACCCTACCCAGACTCTAGACAGTATTGCCACTCTAAATGGGATAACTTAGATGTAGTCTAAATACATTTCTCATTCTCACATCTGCGATGGGATATCTACCATTTTGATCCATTTGGAACAATCAATTCAACAATGGATCGGATATTCAGCTGGTAATTGGCACGTGCCATCTTCGATCTGCTTGAGACCTACATCATTACTGTTTTCGTATTTCCGTCACGACAGGATGATTCGAGCCCCAGTTCCTGTCATCATCGATGATGACGACCAGGAGCTGCCTACCAAATCTGGCGTTAGAAGCAATGGAATGCCATGAGATCTTATTTAATCATTGTTGATAGTTTTCAAACAACCCCAAATCGAAGCAGCATCGCTCTCCCAATTCCTTGAGCCAGGAGGATTTCGGTCTCGGTTCGGAAGAGCCTAATGAAGCGGTAAATATAAACGATTACGTTTCGCAAGCAGTTGAATAGCTTTCAGAATGAGGATGCGTTTGCCATTGACGCCGACCATGCCGATGATGAAGTTGAGGAGCCGCTTGATTACGAAGAGCAAAAGCGTCGCAGATCGTTTGAACGCCGGGTTCATCGCCAGGTGCAAAGAACTTGAAATTTGTACCCTTGCAGTTTATGCTAATTTTACTGCAGACCCGACGAAGGGGCTCAGTGGAAGATTATGAGCAAAGTGACGATGTCCAGTTCGTTCAACGTATCCAAAGTTACAATTCTTTAACTGGAAAAGAGATTGCGAGACTTCAGGGATCCTCTCCTATTCCTATCAAAATCAAGGTGGTTTTTTAAGAAGTCAATAACCTTCTAACCCTTTTGTTAGAAGCCAGTGCCAGCACCTGTGCCCGGGAAGGACAAATCCCAACAACACTCGTCAAAGTTATCGAATTCTTCACCCGGTACTGGTGGTAAATGCTCTCGAGCGATTAAATTCAGAATCCAATTTGTATTGTTCAGGACACCAAAGGAAAAATACGTTAGATTTGTGGAAAGAAAAAGCAGCTGAACTGAAGAATACACCGGCGTTCCCTCCTCATCAAACTGCGATTTCGAGTTTCGGGCAAGCACATAATCAGAAATCGAAAAAAATTGGCAAATTCCAGCGTCTGGCTGAAGAGTCAGAAGATGTTTTTGAGGTGAACTCCATTCCCAACTGTTGACCCTACGTAACCATAACTTCAATCTAATAGAATCATCCTGATGAAGAAAGTTGCACTGATCAGTGCCTATCAGCACCGGTAATGATAAAAACCTGTGATGGTGTAAATTCAACATGTCTTAGAGTGGACGTCATGAACGGACGTCAACTTTACAAGACTGGAAGTCTCGAGCAGAGCAAGCAGAGGTGATTTACCTACTGCGTATTATTGTTGGTTTTCAGGACGTTACGTTTAGTTAAAGCAACCTGTGGCTTCCGCCGAAAGAACTGCAAATGACTTCGGGACTATTGAGGACCAATCTTGGGCAACGAACGTGAAATGCGGTGACACGTTGAAGCGTTTTAAGCAGCACCAACCACGTTCCATCACGTCTAACGATTTTTTTGCAGCTCCATCCTCTGCAGTAGAGGTGAGTTCTTGCAAGGCTTGATATCTGATAATGCGTGAGATTAAGAACCTTCCAGGAATTTATTGTCGAAGAGACTGAGAATAACTCAGCCTATACAGCAGACTCACAATCAGTAAAATAGTGTTGTCAGCGTCTCAGCACTATACTGACGCTAAACGTTTTAGGATGGATCAAGCTATCAAGCTACCGACGACAGCGCCGGAAAGGATCCCCTTATGCGAGAGCTGATCCGCGATTGCCTGCGAGTTATTGGATCAATGTCGCGCTCAGGACTGATTAACCAGAGCCAAAAACTGGCGCTGAAGGGTTTAGCTTTTCGCAAAGACAAAAGAATTGTTGACATTGCGAAACGGTTTTACCAAAGCAAAAGCAACGTTCACACAGATGATCGCGAGCTCATTATGCACGATATGGAGCTAGCATTCGCAAGGCTTGCCTGTAATATAAATTAAACTTTGATTGTCATTGTTGGTTGTTCTTACTGATAATCGAGATCTGTTTTGTGTAGCAAACTGTCCAATGTCTCTGAGAGAACAACCGTTGAATAAATGGATTCGGAATGTGAGGCGGTAGATAATGATACATTGATTCATATTAATATATACTGATGGATAAATCGATGTAAAATAATGGGCCAGTTACACGATTCGAGTTCTGCAGATCGGACAGGAATCATGACCTTCCAACCAGGGGATAATACACGTGTTATGATAGGAATGGCTACAAGGAAGACTGTTAATTCTTTCACCTACAACCAGCTCGGCTTGACAGATTGCACATTCAGCTGACACCATATGCGATAGACTGCCTTCATCCAATATGTACGTCTCCAATGCCGAGACATCGATCCCGCGATGCCGCCTTGGTAAATTAGAGGAAATCTGTGAGAAGACGGCCGTCATCATATCTGAGAACATGGGGTCGTTGGCAGGGCCGAACGTGAAAGCAGCAGGCATCATCTGCATAATGGGATAATGAATGAATCTTGGTGACGGACGCAGCGGCGGCAGCGGAACAGGGCGAGCGTCCTGCTCATGTTCTTCGTATAGCTCAACAAAATGTTGGTGGCAAATAGGACATTCGTATTCGTCGCTGACCAGGATGGCATTCCTTACCTAAAATCACAAAAAACGTCTGAATGTTGAAGCTTGAACCCTGAGCCAAGATGCCAACCTCGTCATCGCAGATATGGCACCAGAATCTCTCGTTGGACATCAAACGGAGAGGAGCAAGCTCAGGTAAGGTTGTCCCAAGGGCAGTAATATATCGCCTTATACGATCTCGATCGTATTGGTAGGTTGGTGAATATCACCACACCGATCCTGTCAAATGTAGAGCGCAATTTTCGAATTTTAATCCACAACTATTTTTTCGCCGAGTTTAACATGTTTTTAGCAACACATGATGAATATGACTGATATCATTTGGAATCAAATTGCTATCTGTCACGACGGCTGAGACTGACGTCGCGTTCCGCAAGGATTGGGAAGTCGGCTGACTCGGTTCGATACCTCGGCCACTCTGGGACAAACCTTGAAAATGGACTTTGCAACCCACGATCGGATTGTTCCCTTTTTCAAGCTACATAGGTAAATAGGACTTTTTTACCTAGTGCAAGGCTGTCGATTTTAAGTTTGCTGTTTGATGACTTCGACGTAATCCCTCTCAAACAACCCTCACTCAAAATTGTTAAGTCTGCATTCCCATCGTTGATTGATACGTGCTGTGTGATTCCTGCGAGATCGAATCTTCTGTGGAAAACTGACCTTAAAGCTGCGAAACATTGAAAACAGAATTGTATTGGCATTCAGGATTGGTAGGCGTTCCCAGTAATCCTTTGCCTGATAAGCCAACAGCTGCAAAATTACCCCATGATAGCCATACATGGGATACTGACTATAGAGAGTATACAAATGTATAGATATATTTATTGATGAAAGAAGGGGCTGCGTTATCAGATATCGACATGGTCGTTGTCGATCTTTTGCCAAGGCTCATCGCAATGACTCTTATCAGTCGTATGGCGACATAGCGGCAGCATCGGGCGCTTTGATCGAAAAAGGTGTCAGGTATTTAGTCGTTTCACAGGGGCTGAACGCCAGCGTATGAGCTCTTAAAGTGGTCAGAACCAGGAACTTCAGTATCGTCATCAATCTTGTAAAGGAATCTTGATATTGGTTCCCTGTCAGCCCCTAAGTCGCGACGTAATCAATGCTTCCTTCTCACAGAAATGCATCAGCAGGTCGAACATCTGATAGTTCAAATAGATTATGCAGATTATCGTGCCTGCATGTAAGGCCTGGGTTAAGTTTCCTTTTCGACATTCTAGCTTCTAAAAGGATTACGTCATAGGAACAGATTTTCAGTTGGTTTAACGCCAGAGCTTCGTTTGTGCATTGATTCATGAAACGATCACAATGCCCTCAGCCGAATTTTTCCTTCATCGTAGGCAGAAAGTTTATATTGCCGGACTTGGCCTTAGGCAGGGTTTTTTCTCTCTCTCCAGGCGAACTTAAAGCTTCCCTCAAGTAATATGAAACAATTGCAATATAGAACGATCCCGTTGCATAATATTCTTCATCTCAATGTGTTGGGCATCAATATGCGGAAGCGAATTAGATGACTGCTGATCCTGATAAATGTTGAAGAGCGAAGAAAAACGGCGCTTCCTATCTAGCCAGACAAACAGCCATAGTTTTAGCTTCGCACGCCGGCAAGGCCGTGGATTTATGCCTGGACGACCGAAATGAGGGCATCAAACAACGTAATAGCGTATTAAGTAATGGATTTCGGGAAATTACATTAGCAGGCTGATCGAGATACAAGAACTCGGCTACACGAAGCCAATAGATATCCGAAAGAAAAGGCAAGGAGACTGTAGACCCAGAGGCAATGCATCACTACATCTGGTTCTGTCGTAAATCTCTCCTTTGTCGTCTTGAGGTATCGAATCATTTCTCGTCCGTAATGCTATAGTGTACTTGCCCTCGAGTTCAGGAATGGGCTCAAAGATGACGTCACTTCGCATAGAAGCCAATATTAATCTTAGGATGAGAAGCTCAACACCCCATCTGTTACATATTCGATAATAGACAGATGTGCATTTCTCATGTCTTAATTTTATAGGTTCTTTCATCTTTAAACGAGTCTTCGGTTTAATTCGCTGATAGGTTTGATGCTATGCACAAAGCGCCATTTTTCGAATGTAATAATCCAGTGATTCTTCACAGCTGGCTGGGCCGCGATGCATCATTGACATTACATCTCCGGGCAGTAATGGTTATTGGTTAATCTCATCCCATGGTCATGGGTGCATACATCTGTGTACACCTCTGTCTCTAAATTTAGACCGGGGCCCGGAGTTGGTAATTTCAGCGCCACTGCGCACATTTCCATCAACTGCAGCCACGACGGGTCAGTACGCCTGAAGTCAGATTGAATATTGAAAAGCCAGTCGAACCAGCTTCGTACTGCTTTTTTCATACATCATCATGGGGAAACGAGGCGGCGGTATCCTTCGGGATATCTATTTATTGGCGAGTTTTGTCTGCATGTCTGTATCAGCTGCGATCCTCTTCTTCCTTATCTGCCGTCATTCTCAATCATCCAATGATCGGATCTTATCATTGATCCCAGCAAGCTATCAGAACGATATCGGTGTCTTCCGCATCATCATTATTGTTCTTGCTGCATTCATCTGTACTCTATCAATCATCTCATTCATCGGGTCATGTTTCCGATCTGCCAGCATCATCAAGCTAGGTCTCTTTCTAACCCTCGTCGTTGTTATCTTGGAGGTCGCTTTAGTTGGCTGGATGTACTTCAACGACCCGACTTTCGAGAAGACTTCGTCGACGATCTGGAATAAGATGTCGAATGAGCAGAAGGAGAAGTTCAAACGTGAAGTTCAATGTAATTCGGAGCCATCCTGCCGTGCCAACATCAAGAAGGCATTGCTGGAATCACACCCGAAATTGTTAATGTTTGGAGCTATCGGGATCTTCGCATTCCAGCTGTTGACATTAGTATTCGGCTGCTGTCTTATGACCAGCCTTCGAAACAGTCGCAAGAACTATGTTTATCAATATCCAACTGCCACTATTGTTTAATACATTCTCTATTCATGATCGCTTATAAATCCATATGCACATTTGAAAAACAGAGCATTGAAATTAGCGATAAGTCGACCTGGTGTATCATGCTGTCGCTGGATTTATGCGGAATCTTCAGATTGAAGTTGTATCTCACTGGGCTGTGCATTTACTCTCCTCTTGTAGAAGCATGCTCCCTAGGCAGCATATCAGTAGAGATCAGCCTAAAGTATCGAAAATACATTACCATGATAATGGCTGCAAAAGCCGCCACTCCTATAGCTACAGCAACTAATCCAGTTGTAAAGTTCATGTTGTTCGATTCAACGATAGCATCAACGTAATACGATGGCAAGACCGCGACATCACAGGTTCCATTTGCCACTTTTCCGGCAACAACCAGAGCGTATGGCTGCGACCGATCAACAGGAATCGCATAACCCTTCCAATCATATCACATTGCAGATCGGTTAGCAGATTGCTGAATACAAACCGAAACGGTGACGTTGAAGGTGAGCTTTGATGTCGGATTGCTATTCAGATAGACGACTTCGACATTGTTGACGTGATCGGCAGATGATCCTCCATTACCATGTAATACGAGCCCGGAGCTAGCTGTCACAGTTAAATCCAGATCGTTGACAAGCTGTTTGGAAGCTGTTTGAGCCGGTGGCGGATCCGTCCACACCAACGTGATTCGGATCTGTTTACAAACATTCAATCTGGACCAACTTGTCAACGGTTCGTCCGCTCACTTCCGGCGAATCGCTCCATGCACAGAATGTATATGAATGCGTCTCTCCAGTTGCAATCCGACGATCATAGAAATCATCGGCTGATGCGAATGCCTTCCCTGGAATGTACTGGATATAGCCCCTGGAATGATCGGATATAAACACACTGCGATCGAGTTGTAGGCGACCAAATCCTTGATCATTGTTTGGGACTGAATCACCAATATTCCTGTTCACTCAATAAGTATGTTACCTACGACACATGATGTAATCACGGAACTTGAATCGAATACTTGGACAGACCGACGCTTGTTCGTCAATTCGAAATTTATCGCTCACAATGCGGTTACCGGTCATGTGAACAGCACCGTTGATAGCGAGCGCCTTTAATAAGGCGCCAGATGGCGTGAAACCATTGCGTGGAACTTGAAATCCAGTTGGAAAGTATCCATCCATGATATACTGACGTAAAAGGATCAGAATACCTGATCCATCGCATTAGAGATAGCACGACCCCAACACAATCATAGAGCACCTGAAACGAGAGGAGCAGAAGTCGAAGTTCCCATTGAAGCACATAGCGACGAGCTCAGGAAATTACTGCATTTTGGAGAGGTCTGCCCTGCACATGCGGAATCTATCGTAAACCCAGGCACCTATCATTGTCATTATTAAACAATAATCAGCTTCCATTATCCTACCACAAGATCGGGTTTGATTCGACCGTCTAAGGTCGGACCTCGACTGCTGAAATCAGCAATGTTGTTAACTGAATAATGGCCGATGCCAACGTCGACAACCTAACAATGATTAGATACAGGGGAGGGATACACCTGCAGTAACAGACGACCTCTTCAGGAACCTTCATGCTTCTCATAAGAGCTGCTGCTGGTTGATGTGTGCTACCAACAGCTATTCCATTCTTACTGGTAGAAGGCGCAGTAACCGTCCCATCTTCACCACACCATCTAGCTTCAAGTAAGATTCATCGCAGACTGTTCGCCTCGTTGATTACCCGAAATTACCAGCTGCAAAGACTGCAATGAAGTCCTTGTGACTATAAGAGAACGAATCGACATCCCAGGAGCGAAAATCTGGAAATGTCAGGTGGGTGCGATTTACGATTTAAGGTTTAGGGTTTACCATAAGACGAAGCTTCAGAACTATCAGGAGGTGACCCCCAAGCATTGCAAACAACTCGAGCACCGGCTGCATATGTGTAATTTAACAGGCCAGCTGCGATATCGTCAGGAATGCTGAGTGACGCCCCATCTGCAGGCCCGATATCGAAGAATACGATTTTCGCTTCGCTGGCGACACCGCGATGTCTATCATCTTCAGCTTTAGATAATGACCAGCTTTGCTATAAGTTCATACGTTCGAAATATAGAATCGGCAGTAACCGATGCTGGAGATCCGGCAGCTGTCCCTGATACGTGAGTTCCGTGACCTTTTAAATTTGGATTCAGATCTGCCTTATCTGCATATCTATAGTGAACGAATTACTGGCTTGTTAGAATGAGCTCGGGTAATAGCATACGGAATATACTGAATGATCTTTCGTCGAGTATGGTCTGGTGCTGTTTGTGGGCCTGCATTCGACCAATTTGCAAAGGGTGGATCTTTAACGACATCCGAGTCGTCTTCAGCAAACAGACAGTGATGATAATCGAGACCCGAATCTACAATGCCCAATATCTGCCTGGCTGTAAACAGGACGTTGTTGAACAGCTGATCGACGTACCTGATTGTATCCATCGAGTCCATGCAGGATGGCTGTTTCCTTTCTGGTCCCATCCAGAAGCCCACTAATAACAACAGACGAACTGTAATCGTTACAGGTGGTGATCGGTCGCACATTCTCTATGTAAACAACCTATAGACAACTATTAGTGAATTTCACGTCTTCTAAATGCTCGTAGTTCCTTGGGATGATTGGACAGTTCGTCTAGGAGGTCGGATCTGTTATACCAGCGGTCGATATCGTAAGCGATTCGTTTCGTAGATTGCACAATGCCCCCTTCAGGTAGAGCATCGTCTATAGATAAATCGTCTGCGAAATGCACCAGAAATCTCCCTGATATTGCTTTAGGAAGGTTTTGGTTTGTTGATAGTTCAGTGTCACCTCGCTGTGCATAAGATTGCTGTGCGATCTTGTCTTTCGAATGTAGAAATTTGCTGAAGACAATATATTCAGAATAAGTCTGAATAACGTTGAAGAGATCCGAATATCGACCATAGACGGTGAAGGCGTTTTCTGGGACGTAATTGATAATAGAGATACCATGGTCGTCTTGAAGAATTTCTGTAAATTCAGCGAAGTATCGCTTGTCTCTGAGTTGAATAATAAACAGCTGCATCCTGGATTCAACCATGAGATCTTCATGGGAAAGGGCTGTGAATTCAGAAATCGAATTGTAGAAATGCCCTCGACCATCAGTTTGCAGTAATCCCGAATGTAGATGCAGAACCTGGCTTGGGTTAACTGCAACAATAAACAGGGCGGCACTGATAAGAATAACAGCCACAATCATTGCAAACTATGAGCAGATATTGCCACGTGTCCATTATAGGCAGATATCAGATCCAAAGTCCAATATATAACTGTAAAGCAACTAAGTCACCCGTCACGAACTCATTCACATCGATTAACAATAACCACTACTTTTGATCGAATTGGGTCTCAAGTATCCATTTTTGTTTATTAGATAATGGCATTGTCCCAAAGAAGGTCAGCTCTATTGGTTCGCAAAACAAAGATGTTTGTGAAGAAAGCATAGTAAGCAAAGCTATAAGCTGATCATTGATGTTAGCATTCGTATAAGCAAGGCGATTTTGGAAAATAGAGCTAACCTAGGTGCCACCACATGTGCGAATGTCCAAATAAATCAAACTTGATTGGGACGAATCGTTCTGGGATCTTAGCTACATGGATGAGAGCACCCAGTATCAACAGAATTAGGAACAGATCACCTGAGTTTCAACTGATGAATGAAAGCTAACCAGTGACATTCGAATGCACTAAAGTCACCTCGAGACGTTGACGGGGTTTGGAGAATGTGTACAGGAATTACAAAGATCAATGCACATACGATATTGGCCCCTTGAAGCCAAAGTAAACCATCTCTCCGGTCAGTTATCCTTCAGCATTGATTAAAACCAGAAGAAAAATAATAAAACATTGTACCGATATAACGCACAGAAAGCTGACGTCAGAGCAGTCGTTGCAGTGACAAGAGCACATTCGATCTGCCAGCTAAACGGCGTGAGCTGAAAACCATAATATGTCAGGGAAAATGACAACGCCATAATCGCGATATTGATTCCTAATATTTCTAAGGTACGCTTCAAAAATGACGTTAACATCGGCTACCAACTAGATCCCCAGCGGACCAAACGTCGTAATGATGAGGTATAGACAGAAACATATGATATCCTGTCACGAGAGCGGCGTTGATAGCAAACAGGGTGATGCCGATGTAGAGGCCCCTTGGATCGAAGCCTTCTATCACTGGCATTGCAAGCAAATTTAACCCGAAAATCGCGCTAGGAGAGCATTTTAAGTGAAAATGATACCCAAAGATTGCAGGATCATCACCTTGGCAAGAATCCTGCAACGGCACTGACGATGTTCATTGTTTCATTGTCGAAAGTATGGATATCGCTGATTTTGTGCTCGTAACTTTCGTGAATACTGAAGCCTCGCTGGATGAATTTGTTCTTGACGGAATGTGGAGGCCAATGGCGATGCTCTGCAATTCGCTGTGCGATGTACTCAGAATGCATTCTGAGAGACTACACCAATGTTCACCTTATGCCTGGGAGAATGATTAACATCAAGTCGAACTTCAAGGTTTCTATTGCCAGAGGGAAAGCTCTGCCTGATATGAGTTCGTGGAGATACCCAAGCTACGGGAGATGGCATTGCCGCTTCTTTGTAGCGATCGTGAATGCAAGCACAGAAGATATTTCCAAAGCAAACGTGTCATTGTAAAAATCTGGGTAAAGTTTAACAACAATCGATATTGTATCCATATCTCAGCAATTTTCTGAAACAATTATGGGCATGACTTGATGTGAACATGACGACAGATGTTGGACATGGTTGCCTAGCAGCTTGAGGTTCCTTTGCGCACCGGGTAAAAAAGCGCGCCCGTTTTACTTTTTCAAGACGAGCACCTCGTGTCGTGATCATTGCGGAAGGGTTCTTGGACGATCCTCGACGACATCTCAGCAGAGGTACGATTTCGATATGGGGCTCTCTGTTGATATTGGCCGCTTTGTTTTTGTTCATGTTACGCTGCTCTGTGATCATGCAGACAGTATCGGGTTGCACCGCCTGACACCCAACTCTGTTCAGGTTCAGTGACAATTTGATTCCCTTCGTCGAGGTCTCCTCGTCTTATCAGACATCTCTCACAACCATTACCAGTGCATCTGAGACGCTGTCAAAGCCCGCTTCAAACGGGATGGTTGCGTTGGAGGAACCGTATGTCACTCCACAAAAGACTCTGCTGAGCTCGATCAAGAAGCTGTTCTGGTCAATGCAGACAGCGCAGCTGGTACAGCATTTTGATGGACGCATTGCTGTAGGCTAATGAAATGGGTGCGTAGGATGGTCCACGAATCGTCCCGAAATCTCCAGAAAAAGTCGCCGCATCGGTTCCGGTAGCGCCGCCTCAATCACCTATTACATCGGCGACTCCCCAGCGACGGTCAGCTGCTGTAGAAAACGCTCGCCGTAAAGTGCTGCTAGCTTCACCACCGCCGTTAAAGCTTCAATCAGAGAATAACTCTGCTTCTGATTGTCATGGTGCCTTCTCTCATTTAACTTGTGGCTCAATGGTTTTTCTGAAATATGCCAGATTCTGAAGAAGACGTTTTATTCTCGCCTGCAACGTGGAGACATGATGATGAAGAACATGGAGAAGGCGGTAGCTCACATGAAGCAGAAGGCTCGCAGAAACATTCTGCTCAGAAAATACCAGGTATGAATCCATCTGTTCAGTTTCTATGTTATTCCGACCAAATCCAGATGACGAGTCAGAACCCGATTTTTGTCCTTATCGATTCATCAAATCTTTACCTTGTGTGGAGACGCTGGCCATGTCTCGACCTCCTGTTTTACCAAAGAAAGAGCAGAAATACGAGGAGAAGATGACTTTAGTTCTTGATTTGGATGAAACTCTTGTACATTGCTCTGTTGATATCATGGAGGATAGTGAATTAACATTTCCTGTCGTTCACTGTGGCCAAGAGTATGCGATTGTTGTTGTATTCTATCTTATTACTCAGTAAATATTGCAGATACCAGGTCCATGTCCGGAGAAGGCCATATTTCAAGGAGTTTTGCGAAAGGGTCAACCAACCAATGATCTGTAAAGTATATATTCACTTCTTTGCAGGTTTCGGAATGGTTTGAAGTGGTTATCTTTACTGCTTCTCAGCGTGTATATGCGGATCGGTTGTTAGATATTCTTGATCCAGATGGTGTCTATTTCCAGCATCGTTTGTTCAGGTATATTCACTCTAACTTTGTTCCGTGATTAATATAACATTTATTGCAGAGATCATTGTCATTTTCACGATGGAAACTACCTAAAAGACCTTCGAGTTTTAAATCGCGACTTAAGGAAGGTCGCTATTATAGGTCCTGAATAGCCATATATCACCCATGCAATGTGCTTAGTACTTATACAGATAACTCTGTGCAAGCATTTGGATTGCACTTGGATAACGGAATTCCAGTAGAAAGCTGGTTTGACGAAGACAGCGATAATGAATTGATGAAACTGATACCTTTCTTGGAAAAGCTTCGCAATGCAAGTGACGTCCGCCCTCATATCCGGAGGCAATTCCGTCTAAAGGATCTTGTCAGCAATTTGTAGTCCGCCAGCTCTTGCTGATAGCATGCTATTGATGTTTGATTAAACTAGGTTTTTTACGAATTTGCAACAATATGTACAGTAATAAATCTACAGCTACCTATGTGTATTCGTCATCAATCAGTAAAGTCGTCTCTTAACCCTTACCGTTCACATCATCTTTCCATGGCCATATGGAAAAAATCCACTAAAGTCGGTTTCTGCTTTACGATTTTGGACGAGTAGGGCTTGCAGGGCAGCTCGGCCTAAGCGACGTTTTCGACCACGGATCCTATCGAAGAACAACCATGGCTGTATTGTGTTTGTTCTGGCGTCACGCATCACAATCAGCAACGAGCTAGCAGCCGGTGTCAACACACAAAATTCTTAGAAGTTAACTGGTGACTGTTCGCCAAAACCCATACGGTTATGAGCTGTCGGCAGGATCAACACATAGACGAATGACTGCTAGAATTGTGATAGATAAAGTCCATCGAATCCCACTAGCTTGTAAAAAGGCCGAATTCAAAAACTTTTATGAACAACGAAATGCTCAATGTCGTCTGTCATTGAAATATTGTGAGATTGACTAAAATAACGTTTTCGCTATCATAATGAAAGGAAGAGCGCGAAGAAGACAAAGAGCTGGAGAGATCGCGAAACGCGGCATACACGGGCTGGCTATCATCAACAGCAAACTGTCCATCGCACTGGCGAACGCCCCTAAAGGGCGGACGATGCCAGCTTCTTCACGACTCTGCTAGTGCGAGTACATTTCACACTCTGAATCTGAAGAGAACCCGAATGCAGATCAGATAACGAAATCCCGATCCAAGGTATGATTTCCCAACTGGGGTTTGTGCAGACGTTACAAAACTAGCACTATTTCGAGGGAGATTGAACACCTTTAAAGAATTGCTTGTTATTAAAATCCAGTTAATATAACACAGGCTTCTACAATGAACGACTTTTGATTGCATGTTTAAATCCGAAGACCCACCCAGATTTTTGCAGTTTTCAAAACCGACCGCCACCGCCCAATTCTCACAGAGCTGTCTAAGGATGAAGCCGTGGTCGGCCTTATTTACCCAGCACAACACACTTTGGAACGAACTTGCAACACTCATGCAAACTAAGTCCAACAGAAAATCGAAACAGCAAACCTTACACAAACATTTTTGTGGAAGCTAGTACAGTTTAATCGTGACTACCGGTTGTCACGATCCATCTTTAAGAAACATAATAACACCAGCTGATAGGAGTATGATTTTGAACTTCAAATTATTACCGGTTATTCCATTTCCCGATCGCCGATCGATGATCCAATCCGCAAACCGTCGAGTACGGGACCGATATCTGTGTTGGGTAGGAAAGGAAAATGGTGCACGACCTGATAGCCGATAGGAAAGTGCTTGTTGTAGCCTTTCATTCGTGTTCCTATTGTATATCAAGTTGTTCCCAAGCTGTCTTCTATTTGTGAATTCTAAGTATGAGCTGCTAATCTGACTTTGCTCTATCTTTCGCAGCAACAGAATAAATCTCTGGATGATCTTTGTTACTGGATCAGTATGATCATTAAGAAGCGTACAGCAGCGATTATATTCTTTCATCAAGTGCACCATCTGCAGCTAAGCGGTCATAGAAACAGCACCGAAAGCCTGCAGGTACCAGCATCGATCAATTTGGTCTCCATAACAACGTGACTACGACCACCTCAATTAGATTTTGCTGTCATTAATGTTTACATAGGTTTTGCATTTAAGTTTGGCTGCGTTCATTATAATTTTCTAAACACTGCGATTCTCATCATAGACAATCTTAAAGAAACAAAACCAAACCAATCGGATCGTATAAACTGTGTATTAGAACAATGTATAGAACAATAGCGTCATAAAAGCCAACAACACATGTGCCAATTCATTGCCAAGATATGATATTACCACTGGAACGACCACCTGTTTATCAGGTTTAATAAACCCCAGTTGAACTATATATGCAGCATCTATATCTGACCTGGAGCATGGTGAACTTTAGTGCTAGGACGTGATCCTGTTACTGGATCAGCAGTCGTTTTAATCGAAGCTCGAGCTTCTGTCGTTACTGCTGATCCATCCTGCTGGATCGACTCTGTCTGACCCTGTACAATCCAATCACGATTCCCAAACGAAACCTTGAAGTTCAGTCGACCATACCATGGTGACATAATTTTCGGATTCATCATCTTCAACATTAGAGGGACTAAATTCGCCTGCTGGTTCTGCAGAACGGTCCTGAGTATCGGCTAAGCAACAGAGCATTTGAGGTTGGAGCTGCTAACCGAAGCTGGAGCGAGGAAAGATGCTTGCCGGCTGGATGGCTTATTAGGCTCTATTGGCAGGTGTTTAATCAATCAAATCGACGATGGCAAATAAGCAGTACCGTCTTGTTGGCCAAGCGAAATGGATGAGTGTCCTCCAGGGACGTGGAAGATACGGATCGAGGTATGCTGCTCAGGACGGCTCTTCCCAAATGCAAGTGTTTTCGGTTCTATATCGATTGAGCTAAAACCAAGAGGTGATAGTTTACAGCCGATACCTGGAATCGCCGTTTCTTGGGGCTTCGAAGCATGGTTAGAGGCATTCCCAACTGGAGTGGTTAACAATTGTTCCTAAATAGATACATTAGATAACATTCATCTGACTCCATGTGGTAATCACCATCTGGGACGAATTCGAAGGTTTCTTTGGTGTAGCAGACGGGGACAGATCGAATTCTGTGCCAAACGGGCACTGACTACGTCCACCAGGTGCATGATGAACCTATCATAACTCTTTATTTCTGGCATCCACAATCTGTATCTTCTCTACCTTGATACTGGTATGAACCGACCGTGCCTTGCCCGTCATCTGCTTCTCTGGTTGGGCCTACAAGCAGGCTTGTCAATAAGCGATCGTGGAGCTAATAATGTTTCAACCTTGAAATGATAGTAATGGGAGTCGCCAAACGCGGAGGTGCCAGCAACAATATAAACAATGTCAAACCAGATTGCAGATTGTATGACGGCAAGTGAAGCGAACAGCAAGCGCACACTGTCAAATGCAGGACGAAAAAGCGCCGGTTGGTGCGCGGCACTACGTGGCTATGTCTCATGTGGCACCATCGAGATTCAACAATGTCATGATAGATTTCTGTAACTATACTATGCTAGTGTATCAATTATTTCAATTCATAGATATATTAACAGCATTTACAACATTTACACGGCACTGTAGTCTAATGTCGTGGAAAATAACGTAGACTGGGAACTGTTAGGATCCTTTGTTGGGCTGACAGTGCGGTTGTTTGGTGTACCAGAGACCAGCAGCCGTTCCGTTTCGTAAGATTCAGCAGGTTCTTTGGCGCGATGCTTTGGAGAAGCTGAGTTATACAAAGACGGCGGTCTGTATCTTTCAAGAAACAATGACGAAACTACGACTGAGACAGAAGAGAACGCCATTGCTGCTCCGGCAATAGCAGGCGGTAGACTTATTCGGAAGAATGGATAGAAGACTCCAGCAGCGGCAGGTATTGCCAGAATGTTATATATCAAGGCCCACAATAAGTTTTGCTTGATTCTTGTCAAAGCCACCTATGAAGTTCATCAGATTACGATTTTGTTGTTGAGTATTGATTAACCTTTGATAGGTCTAAAGCTGTCACCACCTCGGTCAACTTATTCCTTAGTAGCACAATGTCAGCAGATGCCACGGCCACATCTGCTCCTGTTCCTAATGCTACACCCACATCACTTTGCGCAATCGCTGGACTATCGTTTATCCCATCACCAACGAAGACAACAACATGACCTTGGCGCTACAACCATGGAGTCAGTGATGGAACAATAATTATTAGCAGCAATACCTGTAAGCGACTAACCAAATCTTTTTTGCCTGCAGGCCTGATTTCAGAAGCCACATGGTCATGCGGTATACCAATACGGTCGGCAATCGCTTTAGCCGTTTGCCTATTGTCTCCCGTTACCATCCATATATCGCAACCTGTAAGATTATCAATAAAGCTTGCTAAGTATTCTACCGACAAACCTTGATTCTTCAGATAATCAACAACAGAGGCTGCTTCTGGTTTGCATGCGTCTGCAAGATTGATGACCGCCACTAATCGGTGATGAACGGCGACTAAGACACAGGTGTGTCCAAGAGCAGCAGCTTCTTCGCAATAAGTCGATGCCCATCTATCCAAAGATATCCCATGATCAGCCAGCCAGGATTGGTTTCCAACAACGACCTGCCCACATGTCATTGTTCGTGACGGCAATAAACAAAATGAACTCGCACATGAATGTTTGCAACTTGCGCTACAATTCCGGCGCCTGTTTGAGCCTCAAACATATCAGGCTCGGGAAAACGGGACTCAAATCCAGCTTCATTCCGACACTGTTCAAGAGCATGGGAGTACAGAGCCTTGCCTTTGTCAATATAAATAAGCAGCAAAAGCAACTTTGAGCGGCTTACCAATCAGATGTTCGCTTTGCATCTCGGCTGAACCGATGAGCCTCCAAAAGTCATCAACATCCGTATCAGGAATGAAATGAGCTCCGACCACCTGGTCTCAACTTAGAATGTCGGCAAATGGTGACAAAGCAAGGCGGTTACCCTGGGTGAACCAACAGTCAAAGTACCAGTTTTATCAAAAAGCACCACCGAAGCCTTTCCGGCACGCTCTAAAGGCTGACCGCCTTTGATTAAAATGCCAAGCCGGGCAGCGACACCAGTTGCGACCATTACAGCTGTTGGGGTTGCCAGACCGAGGGCACAGGGACAGCTGATAACCGTAACCGACACAGCAAACATGAAGGAGAACAAAAAGTCGTCCACCCCTTCCAACATATATCAATGAACGCAACGAAAACACTTCAAGTATTACCCAGAGGTAACTTGATGGATTGTGGAACTACTCCACTTTTGAGTAGTATGAACCAAAATGCAAAAGTGGACATTGAAGTCACGATAACAGCAGGAACGAATACAGAAGCTAATTTATCAGCTTGGGCTTGAATTGGCGCTTTGCTTGTCTGGGCTTCTTCAACGAGTGATATTATTGATGACAAGACCTGAAAGATAACATTGATAACACGTAACTAAACAAGAAGCAATAACGAACAGTATCAGATCCTGTAGCAGTCGTTCTAACGATCAATTGGTCATCAAGATTGACAGTGGCACCGATAACAGTATCGCCAGCCACTTTCAAAACAGGAACGGATTCTCCGGTCACCAAAGATTCATTAATCGTGCTAGATCCAGAAACAACGACCCCATCGGCCGGGAACTTTTCCTATAGCTTGATCAAATGGCAATTCTCAAACAACATATCGGAAGCTATTTACCCCTCTTAAAACACAGACAAGCTCACCAACTTCAATCATGCTGGTATCAACAACTTCTGATGATATGATAGAGTTATTTTGGTCAACCTGGATCACAGTAGCAATTTTGGGAGACAACCCCATCAGTTGTAGTAGGGCATTGGACGTCTTCGCTCTGGCGATCATCTCCAGGTATTTCCCCATTAGAATAAATGTTATCAGGTAGGCTGAAGTCTCAAAGAAAGTGGGAATTTCCTAAAAGCGAGCCATAAGAATCCTTTCATCATTGATTCTGAGCGCATTCTGACCTGTTTGTGATTATCACCATCACAAACCATGAAAACCAAAGATACTATTGAGTACAGATATGCAGCTGAAGTACCAAGAGCCACCAACACATCCATATTGGCAGTACCGGCTTTCACGGCCTTGAGAGCGCCACGATAAAACCCAGCACCAATATAGAATTGAACTGGAGTTACGAACGCAGCCAGCAGCAGGGTTCGAAGTGAACAACCATGTACAAATTGGGACATAGATCGAGACGGCGACATACAAATCAGCAGAACAGGGATGGTTAATAACAACGAAAGCTTAAACCGAGATAGCCATCTTGCTATGGGAAATCATAAGAGGCGGCCATGCTACCATCACCAAAAATCATGCCTGATTCTTCCTCCTGTCGCGACTCCATGGAGATCTTTCGAATGTGTAAATCACTGAGCTGCTCTACAATGTCAACAGCATATCCACATTCACGTATCTATGACAGAATAAGCGGCAATATCGATTCCAGAGCAAACAAACTACCTGTTTTAAAATCCATCTAGCTTTTGTGACGTTTTTATCGTACTTGACGGTAACACGACTGATGTCCTCCCCATTCTTGACATTCACTTCATTGATGCCGTCCAACGAAAGTAGGGCGTCGACCGCTTTGCGATCACCGAGCGTAATGACAACTGTCTCGGCATCACGCGACTCCTGGGGAGATGCCGGGACGGCCCCGAACCCAACAGCTTCGACGGCTTCACAAACCGTCTCTAGTTTTACATTGGGCTCGCAGTACACCTAACAGGCGTTTTTTCAAAGCTCGTCTAAATAAAACCAAATGAATTTCGTTACCTTGGCAGTATGAGTTGATAAGTTAACAGACGCCCTTACAACACCCGGAATAGAGCGTAAGGAACGTTCAACGGTCCCTGAACACACAGCACATGTCATCCCGTCGATGTTCAACATCAAGCCTGTCATTGAACGAGGCTCGATGTCCACCGACATCGTCATCGTTGAAGGTGAAGAGTATGCAGAGGGTTGGCTGCCGAAATGGCTGTTAGATATTTTGTGACCTCTGGGACTGATTGAGGTCAAAGTCAGTCCAGACCTTTCTTCTGGACACAGGAGTGGTTCGGTTAACCTCTTCTGGCCAGAGTTAAACGGACCAACAAGTTCATCATCGGGAACGGCACGCGACGAAACCCTGAGCCAAGACATTCGAAAATAAGTACGCGAAATTTGAGAAAAAAAATCTATCCGCGGAAAGATGTGCAGTACCAGAAATGTAATCGATGCCCTGAATTGCTGGAGGAAAATAGATATTGATATAGGAGCAATTCCACTTTACAAAACTGGTTTAGTTAAGTTTCACAAATCTAGTTTAGTTAAGTTTATATACAATATCAGCGCTTCGAGAAATAAGATGTCATACTGGTTTGCACAGATTTCCCTTTGGCAGCGCTCTTTCCTTTGGCCTTGGCAGAGGCATTACTTTTGGGTTTAACAGATTCTGTCTTCGAAGAAGAGGGTCTGTTATTTGATGTATTTCTCTTCTGATCTGAAACGTCAGTTTTCACCATTTGTACACGGTTTTCAGTCACTATGCATAAATCAGAGACCTCACCATCAAACGAAGTCGCTTTACCTAAATATTTATCCTGAACGTAAGTATGATGAACGACTTTCTTGGTTAGAGCCGTTTTTGGAGACGCTGGAGGAGCCTCATTCTCATCTTTGCCATTATCAACATTCTCGGCTTCATCCGGCTCTGATTCTGCTCGTATTTCTTCATCGTGATCTATTTCCATTGGGCGATCTTCATCGGATAACTCTGTATCGTCGTCGCTCATCAGGCCAGGCATAGCAACAGGCTTTCTATCCGGGTTCTTGGCTTTTTTAACTGCCACTCCCTTTTTTGTTTCAGCTTGCTTCATTTCAGTAACCTTGGTTCCGTTCTTCTTTCGTTTCCCATTATTCTGTTTGAAAGACGAATCCTTTGTTTTTTCGGTAGGGCCTTGTTTGGCAGCTTTGGCCACTTTTTCTTCTTTAGACTCTTCGATTTTCCTCTTTACAACAACCGGCTCCGAGACCTTCTCTGGTGCCTTTTGTCGCCTCTGAGGGCCACCATTTGGATAGTGGATTGGTGGTTCACGAATCAACATTGGGAGTTCTTGCTCCATTGACATTCTGTACGTAACTAGACATTTCTCGCGATCTTTTGATTTATCGCTGTTATCTGCATGAACCATACTGTCTGAGGTTGCATGGACTCGTTCAATGCAATACACATAACTGGATAGAATCTTTCCAGACAATGAAGTCAGATCGTCGAGTCTAATCAATCGAACTTCGAGACGACTGCTGTTCTCAGCGATGAAAGAGACTGCGAGCGTGACGCTCACGGAATCTCGATGGTCGATAGCGAACTGGGCCAGAGAGCGGCGAGCGCATGATAGAGTGACGGAGGGAGGAGAAAGGTCCAGAAGTGTTGAGATCGAGATGGGTTTCGCCTGCGTTAAGACGCAATCTTCCAGCAAAGATAAACACGACTCCATTAATACAGGCGCGTCTTATGAAGTTTGCTTAGAATACTGAATACTGCGTCATCAAATTGATATACTGTGCTAGTTTCTGTGATGATGGATTGAGCTCGTTATCCGGTACTGCGAGGCTTGTTATCGTTCTCGGAAAACAGACCATCATAGGAGGGTTTAACAAGCTTGCTGCATATAGTGCACCTTCCAATGTCAAGAGTCAAGCTAATCCGAATGCGAACCAAGCTTATTGCTCACAGCTTTCACAGAGCGGTGAGATTTTAGTTTCGAAGTAGATTGCTGTTTACTCAATGTGTACTTTGCATTTTTATTCCATTTGTTACCCGAGAAGACCCTGCAATGAACGATTCTTTGTTCGCGATTCCGAGACGAATTTTGCGGAGTGCGTTTTTGTGGAAGTCGTCTTTTGATCGCTGTATTCAGGGGACCGTCTGGGACCTTTACATCGGCCATGACGACGCCTTCAACATCCAACATTTTTGGAACTCCCCAGTCTGGCACCACAACGTCGCTATTCGGCTCCCAGCCATCAGGGACGACCGGGACCGTGGGGCTGTTCGGGACGCCATCGTCAGCTCCTGCGCCAGCGTTTGGCACGCCACAGACTTCCACCACGGCGCCAATGACGTCATCGCTTTTTGGTGGACCACAACCAGCTTCTGGAACCACTCCCGGTGCGGCAGCGCCGACGGGAGGGCTGTTTGGAGCTTCCTCAACGCCATCCACATTCGGTTCTTCTTCAATGTTCGGCTCGCAACCATCAGCTACTACGACGACTCCTCCTACAGGGTTCTCATTTGGGGGAGGCTCTACGACAGCTGCCGCTCCAGCTAGTGGATCCACCCCAGCGCCCCCATTTGGGACCCCATCAGCGACCCCTGCCCCCCCATTCGGCTCGACTCCCTTATTTGGCTCTTCACAACCCGCAGCTACATCTATCACATCAGCTCCTAGTAGCAATTTCACTTTTGGTGGAGCTATGGCAACTTCAGCGCCAGCTCCCAGCACCGGGTTCTCATTCGGAGGACCGTCGGCGACCCCAGCGGCACCTACCACCAGCGCTTCTGCGCCAGCTCCGAGTACTGGTTTCTCATTCGGAGGAGCGGCAACGATCCAGGCGGCGCCTACAGCAAACGCTGCAGCACCAGCTTCTAGCACCGGTTTCTCATTCGGAGGAGCGCCGGTAACTTCAACGGGACCCTCAACATCGACGACTCCGGCGTTCTCCTTTGGTGGCACGGATGCGTCAAAGGCGCCAGCGCCTTCATCAGGTTCATTATTCGGGGCCCCTTCAGCTAGCACTACAACGCCAGCTGCACCCTTATTTGTCTCGTTGCAGCCGACAACAACGCCTGCACCCGCAGCGCCGAGCACCGGCTTATCCTTTGGTGGAACTACGACAGCTACGCCGTCTCTCTCTTTTGGTGCTGCAACTTCAGATGCGTCGAAGTCAGCTGCAGCTCCGGCTGCCTCGGGCTCCCTTTTTGGGGCTCCATCATCGACAGCGGCACCGTCAGCTCCGTCACTGTTCGGTTCATCGCAGCCATCGGCTACAATGGGAACTACGGCTCCAAGCGCAGGTCTCTCTTTTGGAGGCACCACGTCTATCGCAAACTCTGCGCCTGCCAATAGCACAACAACAGCGACGCCAGCATTCGCCTTCGGATCTACGACAGATGCTTCCAAGTCTACTAGTGGTTTATCTGCTACTACAGCACCTTCTTCAGGCTCATTATTCGGGACTTCCGCAACTGGTACTACGTCTGCTGCTCCATTGTTTGGTTCTGCTCAACCTGGAGCTGCTGCAGCTCCTTCTGCTGGCTTCTCATTCGGAGGAACATCGACCGCACCCGCCCCGGCATCGGCAACGCCGTCTACCTCGCTTGGTGGGTCCACTACTGCTGACGCTACCCAATCCACCAATATTACGACGGATTCTGCAAAGCCTGCTGGTACGTTCAGCTTTGGAGCGTCAAGTTCGGCTACGACACCTGCTGCTGCGACACCCGCAATTTCATTTGGGGCACCAGCAGCAGGTTCTCCTGCACCTGCGACTGCTGATAAGCAGCCCGCCACGACGCCTACCCCTGCAACACCAAGCACAACTGGGTTTTCTTTTGGAACTCCAGCTCAGCCATCCAGTACTACAGGCACAGCACAAACTCCAGCTCCATCAGGTAAGCCAGTCATCAGTTATGTTCGCACCAAATAACGCCTTCGTAGGTACTACTCCGGCATCAGCAACCGGGGCTTTGCAACCTGCAGCGGTTGCACCTCGAACGATTCGGTTTTCGCGGAAAAATGTTAAAGAGATCATCGAAAATTGGAAAGATGAGCTTGAGGTTCGTTTGCCTGTATTTTTCTTTCTCCATGCTAACTGCTGATAGGAACGTGTGAAATCGTTCACCGAGCAAGCACAAAAAGTGCACAATTGGGATTGCCAGTTGATCGCCAATGGAGAAAAAATTGCCGCTTTAAAGTCGCAAGTCGGTGAAGTGGATGCCGCTCAGAATCACTTAAAAACCACGTTAGACAAGATAAAAATCGATGAGGATGAGCTTGAATCCATGGTCACACAACTCGAACGGGAACTTGAGTGTAAGATGACATTATGTGTGCTATATTTCTCGCTGACCCCTTGCAAAGCTGGTATCAAGGCTGATGTTAAAGCCAGTGGGCCCGAGCTGAAGCGGGCTGATACTTATGCTGTTGCTGAAAAGCTTTCATGCACACTTTCAAATCTTTCCAGTACTGTTGGAAACACAGTTCAGAGACTTAATGAAGCTTCTGAGCCGCAGGTACGATTTCTTTCTACATTTCGTAGATCTCTGCCCACATTAATATTTCAGGCATTCGGTCAAAACCCGAATGAACCCATGGCTGCTATCGTGAAGATTCTGAATATTCACATGTCCACGCTGAAGTACGTCGACCATGAAGTAACGTGCCTTGATCGAAAACTACAGCAACTCCAGCGACTGCAACAGAAGGTCGCTCCTGAATACTCTGCATAAATTATTATTTGTTCAACTTATCGGATAAAATTTTGCTGCTGCTTCATCGTTGTGGATCTATAGATACAGACCTTTGCAGATTCCAGAAAGTTCCGATTGATTTCTGTAACCTAAACAGCGTTGAATGCGATATCGTTTATTGATTCATTGCTGAAGCATCGTGCATCTTGGTGATTCAACGGGATCGACTCATCATTTGGCGAGATGAGTGACTCAATGTTGCAATTTCGAGTTCACCTTGGATTTCATTCGAATCGTCGTTTCATTCCTCTAACGGACGAATTTTTAAGAAATCTTATTTCTTCTTCGAAAAGCAATCGAAATAATGTCGCCACTTTACCTACTATCTGCTGTTGTACTAATATCGATGCCTTGGGCATCGTCGGCTAACTGTCTTTGCTCTATCTCTGGAGACCCACATATATCATCATGTGATACAAAGACTAACTTCGCATGGCAAGGCGCTGGTGCCTATTCCGTATTTAAAACATCTGATGCCGAACTACAATGTAACTTCGACTGGCCCCGATATGATAATGGCTCCATCATCCACCAGATGTTTACGTACGTCTCTCAGTGCCGCCTTTCCTACACGACCGCCAGCGGTTGCGAATTCACCATGCTGACCGGAGGCAACAACGACCAGCAGACCATCTACGTCGGCAACACGAAGATGACTCTGTCGGACGTCCAGCCGTTCTTGCAGAAGTATCTGCCGTCGATGGGCGTGGCCGTCGACGTCGATGTTCCGAACGCCAAGACGACCTGCACGATGCAGTCTCGACAGGGTCCTATCGCCTTTGAGATTGCACCATACCAGGTCCACGTTACTTCCGCTTCAGCCTCTCAATGTAACGGAATGTGTGGGTCATGTGATGGACAGGCGCCTCTCAGTCTGAATCTGTCTGATGCCAACTCCATCAATAGCTATGCTAACAGCTTCGCTGCTGATGGATCCAGCTCCATCCAGCCGATCCAGCTCAAGCCGCTCCCGATCGGATGTGTTCGGAACAACGCGACTTCGAGCAACTCCACCAACGGTACCCCAAGCCCGAACAACGGATCCATGGCGTTGGGCCAGAATGGCACCCAAGCTCCTTTCACTTCGGCGCCTGGATCATCGGCTCCATTGCCTGGATCCTCTCCAGCTCCGATGACTTCCACCACAGGAGTCTCCCCAGCGCCCATCGGTTCGCTTCCAGGAACGTCTCCTGCACCCATGAATTCGGTTTCGAGTTCTCCCCCAACGCCTAGCTCCCCGATCGCCGGATCGTCCCCAGCGCCTGTGTCAACAATCCCAGGAGCTTCCCCAGCACCCATGACAACGATCCCAGGTGCTTCCCCTGCACCCATGATTCCACGAGCATCTCCGGGACCAGACATGTCGAGTCCACCTGCTCCTGGCATGGCTTCATTGGCCACAACAGCGCCATTCATGAACTCATCTGTGCCATGGAACTCCCCCATGACCACGGCTCCTGGATCTGCTTTTGGAAACAACTCTTTGCCATTAGCTTCGTACCCGACGCCCGTCGCTCTCCAGGTTACTCAGCCTAACCCTGATTTAGTTAACGACAGCCCTGTTTTCGAATCAGCTGAAGTTCTGCAAAAAGTCATCAACCAATGTCTGTGTGGTCAGCCCAAATCGCGCTACTACAATGATGCGATCTTCGGACGTTACTTCGAGAACTGTGTCTATGACAAATCCTTCCCAGGAGCCGAAATGCTCGCTTTCAGCAACATTATGACTTTGAACCGCGTCATCTCTAAAGGCTTCCGAAGCAATAACGCTGTTTTGGCCCCTTTGGATATCGGAATGTGCAAAGCCATGATCTTGCAACCTGCAGCTACCAAGCGACCTGATCAAATCCCGTTGGATCAAGGTGTTTCATACATCCCGATGTACACGAAGCAACGCAGCTCTCGCAACAACCAAAAAGTACGTCGCGCCGTTTTGACGGGAACTGGAGAAGCAGCCGATGAATGTGAGATTGGTGAAGTCAACGTTCCGGTTGTCCCAAGCCCTCCTCCCACTCTGTGGACTGCCGCTCCGTCTGCAAAACCGACCTTGACCTATGTCCCAAGCACCGTTACTAACAGCACGACGAGAGTGAACGGCAGCGTGACGGTCAATGGTCAGACTGATTTTGACAACACTACTACAAGCTCAGTGCAGGCCCTTAATATGACGTCGTAAATAAAGTGTCTAACATCGTTTCGATTGCAATTCATTTGTTGCAAAAGCCAGTCACAATGCATCTTTATCGAAATGGTATCAATTATTTAGAAATTCAGGCAGCTGCTTTTTTAGGGACATTGTACGAACCCTTAACCCATTCAGGGGCTTGTGGATGAGTAACAGTGAAGTCGCCTTTGGAACCATGATCCCGAGCGATGCATGATAGGTTGCTGTAAAAGTCGTACATGGCACGCCAGTAAGTTGTAACATTGTAATGCATATCCAGCTCAGGGATTTCATCTGCCAATTCCTTCACAGCTGCAAGGACGCGAGGGTCGCGGGATTTGTAATGGGGCATCAGCGGCCACAAATGATGGACAACCTGCCCAAGGTATAAAAACATAAAAAATAACTAGATTGGATAGCGAACCTGATAGTTCAAATAGCCCATAAGGAAATCTACAAATTTATCGGCGATTGGGCCAAGCGTGGGCCCGATGCTTTTACTGTGCGAATGGATATCAACAGTACGGCGAAGACTGCGCTCAACCTGGAACAAGCGTTAAAAATTTGAACAGAACGCACATATAGCCTTTTCTTACCCAATGTTCACGCAAGTGGAACTCGAAATAAGGCATTGCAGTGTGAGACAATGCGAAGTTCGTGAAAAGCAAGCTGGCCTCAATGGACGAACTGACAGCGTGGAGAAAGAAGGCTTGAAGGTAGCCAATTCGAGGCCCGAAAAACCCGAACCAGAGAACCCAATGCATTGTCAGGAAGAAAGCATCTAACCATGCAAGATTCCTGTAAATCTCGTAAGCAGCAATCGTTCGATTAAAGCATATTCACGTACTTCCAGATGTTACGAGGGTGTAGCCACAATTGCCAGAAATGAACCAGAAACCAAACCGCTTGCTGGTAGATCCAGTGCTGAACACGTAAGAAGAGCGGCTTTCCACCTCTGGCTGTCAAGCTGTCCATTGCCTAATACAGACTCAGTATTCATAGAAGAACTCTTATAAAACTATCAACCAATGGTAGGGTATCCATATCGGCATCAGCACCGTGACGTTGCGGATCGGCATGATGCCGATTGTGTTCACGCCGCCACCTATAAGAAGCGTAAACAGGTATACTATTGGAGAATCCAGGTATTGACCATTGTGCACTGCCGGCCAACCCAAAGCCAAACCAGAATGTACCAACAACGATGTTGAACTTATGGTTAGTTGATGTACTTCCGTGATTAGCCTCATGTTGGAACCATCCAGAACGTTGCATAAAAAGTCCAATGACACATGCCCCATGTACCCATCCGAGGTATTTACCAGGATCGACAACACACCTTGGGACAGCTGAATTGGATGAAACAAATGTATAGAATATTGGCTTACCAGGCTCCCCAGCAAAGAAGAGCGAATAATTCGAAATTTCGGTACAAGAAGTGACTGACCGTATAGTCAAAAGCTCCTTCTTCGCGAAGCTTACGAGTAACGCGATGAAATTTCTCGGTAAGACGCTGATCATATGGCCTTGCTTCTTTCATGGCAGCAATTTCTTCCTAAAGCCATTTTCAGTTTGGTGATACCAGATAAACAGTCTATGGACAGGTGTGAGCTTTCTGCTTTTGCCTTCCTTGCGAAGTTTCGCCAGAGCCTCTAGAGGCGTTTTTGAATGGCCGTGCATATTTTCAAAGGCAATTGTAGCATCAGCAGGGAACTTGGCGTCTTTCGGGTTGACCTAATGAACATATTCAGAGATGGAAGCTTGGAAGATGATATGTTTCCATACCTGGTTCATAATGATGGAACCGCCTGGATGCTTGAAGTCTGTGATGTCATAGACAGTTCCATGGATGATGAGCTCGGCACCATCTTCCTGCTTGGCTCGAAGGTAGGACGCTCGCTGTCCCATACTGGACAATTAGGCAAATGAATAAGCTGATAAGGCGACGATGGGGATCCCGTTCAGGTAACGTCGACAGACTTGCTAGCCAACAAGACCCCGGCTAGGTACTGCGCAAATACAGCGTTGCGTCGACGCAACCTTCTACAATTACGAAAGGGGAGCTGCTGTAATAAAACAACGGAAGGGTTCCTGCAATTTTTGGGGCATCCGCGCAACAGTGCCGTTAAGTGCGCAACTGACGGCATCAGCGACAGCCAGCTGGCAGATTCCGGGTTCCATAGTGACCAATTCGCAGCACCAGCTACAATTACTGATAATCGTTTCATTGAATTTGTACAGAGCTGTACAGGGGTGATTATTCATGCTATCAAATGTATTTCTCGGCTTGAACAGACATTAGCCAAGATTTTCTCAAAGATACTTCTTTTTCAGCTGTGCTGTTGTTTCTACTCTGCTAACGATGCATTTTATCGTATGGACGGTATAGCATTAAAAACTAAGTTCGTTCTAGGTTTGATTGGGTGGTTTGTAAAAAAAAACACATTCAGTAAGTACACTTTATACATTCAGTATTAGATAGTATCATTACTGTGTCAGGTAGAAAATTGCCCCAGGTACTGCATACACATTCTTTCCATTAAACAATTGACTGCGATAGATTGCGCATCATCATCCTGCAGTTTGTGTCTGGGAGCGTGCTCGAATTGCCCCAAAATACTGCATACACATTTTTTCCATCAAAGAATGACTGCGATGGATTGCTGCGAAAGGCATCAGCAAATGATAATGAGAATATTGCAAAGAATCACACCGTTTTGAAGAAACCCTACATGGCCGCCAGTGGGGATTAAAGCCAAAATCTGGTTCTCGTGCTTATCAAAAGCATCCAGCGGAATTCCGGCAGCTCTGAAAACATTCAGTTGCAACCCTTGAAGAAAAACTTGGAACAGTTCACATACGGGCATATCGGGTCGTCGGCAGAATGAATGCAAAGCAAAGGAACGCGAATAAGATGCAGTCTTGAGTCCTGAATCAAAAGAATAAAAAAACAGTTTGGGTAAACTGAATATCTTATACAGTGGAGCATTCGTCGTAATAATGAGCAACATCCTTAAACCCATGAGCAGGCAGGACATAACTTTCATCGAATTGCGAAATCGTGACAGATTTATAGACTCGTTTAACATCAATATGTGCAGCAGATGAAATGATTTCTTCGTGACGCTTGACGTACTCTACCAAGCCTCGCTGCCCAAACAGTTACGGCTGTATATTTGATTGTGAGGCTCACTTACAGCTAATATCCTGTTTATAATGCGATTCTTGACCGAAAATGGATTCTCAATATGCCGAAAGCTGACATGCATGTTGAAACTTGCACATATTGCAATAGCTGCTTGCACTGAGAAAACATATAAGCAAAATCGTCTAAAAGAAGGTAATGAATTCTTGCCTTTTGCGGTTAAGAGACTCCCTTGCTCGGACAGGTATTTCATCAATAAACCTCCCCCAAGAGAAAATCCAATCATAAACAAAGGTGTTTCTTTATCAATCGCTACTTCTCGAATGTAGTTCACTGTATCAGCTATATCACCAGTGAAAGCGGCATTGTACCCTAAAAACGTTGTTATGTCTGAAAAATGCAATTTACGATTCGAAGAAACCTTTGGGATCGGCTAAAGACGTGTCCCCACATCCTCGGTTATTCAGTGCACAACATTGATATCCTTTCATATGAGCTTGCCACATCATCCATTGAATGTATAATGCTGAAGCAGAACCATTGAGGCCATGAAGCATCAAAATCGTAGGACGACATCTAGACAGTTCCAGGCATTGATTTCCATATAAAACAGCAATGTACCTCTCAATTTTCTGCCCTGAGATATACCAATCAAGCGCCAGTCTGGTGTTATCATCGCTGGACTCGATATATTCACGCAGCAGCTTAAAACCGATGTCTATCAGAGCAGATTGAGAAACAGTTCTTGGTATTGAGTTGTAAATACCTGGAGGAGGACAGCGAAATGCAGAAACAAAAGTATGAATGACACCTGGCAAGACGATGGATACGGTTCTTATAGCTTGCATACTCTCAAGGGGATTACCATTTCGCAATAGAAAAGGAACTTTGTAAAATTCTTGAAACGACGGGCATAAATTAACGATAGATTCGTTTGCTTCGGTTCGCCGATAAATTAATTTAGTCCCTTCTACAGTGCTTTATTAGCCAGACTTTCAAGAGACGAGCAGCAAAATATTGCAGATCTACCGGTGTTCTTACAATGCCTTATCCAGTAAATGAAAAGGATGGAAACACTGAGGACAGCACAAGTTCCTAGCATCTGGTTAAAGCAAAAATAATCAAGTTATATAACCAAGCAAGAGAATCTCTCAAACATCAATCAATCAATGATAGATAGTTTAAGAGACTGAAAGAAACGTTGCATTGGGGGTAGCCGTTAACGGCTTGGCCAGCCTGCCCATATGTACATACTGTACCTGCTCACGCGGCCACACGGGAATATGTGCTTTTGCCAGTTCTTGCGAGATTTTGGCAGGCCATTAGCCTTGCCAGCGTTGACGTCAAGAAGTAGCTGGTCCCATCCCTATCATTGGAATACTCACGAAGGAATAGTAGATAGACTGGTAGTGGCTGGTTGAGTTTGAGGGTGTCCACAAATTATTGAAACAAAACTTGCTGCTCTCAAAATCAGCAATTGTGACTAAAACGCCAGCGGCTGATTGACACATTTTGAAGACTATGAGCGATCTCGTCAAGGACATAAAACGGGAAATAATGACAGCAGATTATCAGACGATATAATGCAATTGATTAAATGTTCATGAAACATATAGTTGTAATGAACCCGCGAGTTGCAGTTGCAGTAAATCATCAACGATTTGCTCGGAAGTGCTGCCGATCCCGAGTGCCATCTTTTCTTGCTGCTGAGTATCCAACGAAGCGAATCCCAATAAGAAGTCCAGATCTACAATATTTCTGGCGACATTGATGGTATGCATACTCCCATGTTCTGTCGACTGCCAAGTTCTAAATTGACGAGGGTTTAATCCAGCAACCTAAAGTCAATTAGATCTTTCGATTTAAGTAGAATAAAATGATTTTACGTGGCGAATTTGATAAGTCATCAAGGTGGTTAATGAGTAGAGTCTTCGATAAACAGTATCCGAGACTGGTGATAAGCAGATGATGGACCCATCAATGCCGACGCCTAATAGTGGATAACGAGATCCCACTGACAATGATACGCCTGGTAAATCACTTCCGCGAATTCGCGAAAAAGATGAAATTCGAGTTCCTAACAGATCTTTAAGGAGGCAGAGTTGATTCAGCTTCGGAATCTTTACCGATATGAATGTCGGCACGACGAAGCAACCGCCTTCCACCTAAGGAATCGGGCTGATATGGAGCGTATCCAATAAGACGAAGATTATTTTCCCCGTCACATATAGCAAGCGACAGATCCTCACCATCAATCAGGAAATCGGATCCGTAAACCTGTGAAGAATTACGAATGGGGTTCAGGGTAATGGGGATATTCTTACTTCTGTTCTAACTGGATCCTTTCCCAGAAACATAATTTGCTTCAGTCTGGGTTCCCAGAACAATAAATGAGCTGAGTTATAAATATCGGCTAGTAAGATGAATCCCTTTGCAGACTGAAGGGAAACAGAATAGAAATCGGCATCGTAGAATGCACAACCAACAAGGCGATCCGTATCCCATCGATACATGATAACACGAAGACCGACAGCAACGCAGAGGAACCCTGAATAGGTTCAGTAGATATTCAGAGAACTGTAAAATAAAAACCTTGCACAGCAGTAATTGCAGAGACAGGGCCGATTTCTTTACTCTCAAACGCCAAATTGTATCGATATCCAGCACCAGTTTTATCACTTGGGGTGGTATCATGAACACGAAACAACAATAAGCGACCACGACAGGAAACTTCTTCGCTCTCAATGTTCCCGGTCCCAACCGAGAGAAAGTGAAGTTTCTTCTCCCCATAAGCGATAGGACTGTCTTCTACACAGAGAATCGCTTCGTCGTCTTTTTCCTAAATAACTCATTCAACTCAATAAAAATATAACGTCCCACAATTACGAACAAAATCTTTAAAGGTGTCCACAACTTTCATCGTATTATTGGTGCAGAGATGCATCTGGGAACGTTTATCATAAAGAGGGACAGTGCGATCTGTCTCTCCTTCAATTAAGTCGATCTGAAAGATGTAAGACATTCTCATGACGAGGAAACGACTATTAACCTTAGCAGGCTTCAGGACAACCAGAGCATAAGTTCCAGATTCAGCATGGTACGTTAGTAAATGAGGAGTTAACCGGACAGGTATACGCCTGACGGTTATTTGCAGGTCATAACAGATATCAGCAGGCAATGAGCATATTCTTAGTGTGTTATCTGCATGCAGTAATCTCAGCATTATAAAAGCTCACAATAGCCTTACCTAGACAGTAGGCGAAAGTCGGACTTCTGAAAGAGCAGAAAGCCGATACGACTCCTTCGGCAACCTGGGCCGTACTGTGAATATAATCTCTATTACCCCAAAGCCATTGTGGCCTGTTGCCGCCAATAAAAACGCCTGGTAAGCCTCGAACAGCAGAGAAAGGTACCTAGAGAGCATTAGAGAAATAATTGACAAGCTGAAGCTTACAGCAAAGGGACGAGATTCGATGCCAGATGCTGATAATGGCCTAGTAATGATACCATGATGAAACCGAGCAAACGCCAGAGGAATGTGTCCGTTGGGAGCGTTTGTAACCGGAAACGAATTGTAGATTAGAAGGTCGCCGTTGTCAAGCGAGATGAATAAAGAGGGTCGAGCCGAGACGTCATCGCATACAGTCGACAGAAGTAAATGACATGCAGATAGCGGACTAAAGCAATCGTCAGTAACAAACCTACTGGGCTTCAACATCCAATCACCTCGATCTATTCGAGTCGTTCAGACGATTGATGTCATTCGTCACTAGTCGGCTTCCACTCAAGCAGTCGTTTGCAATGAATAAAGCCGTTCGATCAGGAACTGAGAGGATCTGTAGAGACCCGTCTGAAAGAACCACTGCTAGTAAGTGAACGGGGTTTTCATTCAGAGAAGATTCTTGGTTGGCCTTTGGTGCCGATGATGCCGACTAGAAACAGATTGAATATTTTATAAGCGAAGTCAGCAAAAACACGAGTTTACCGATCCGAAAAGTAGCGCCTCGATGTCTTCCATAGTCTCGGATTCGGCGACACCGACGTGATGGTCTTTGGACACGGACTTAGTAAACAATCCTGAGAGTCCATTATCTTTGTAAAGACTGATAGCAGAGCATTGCGAATTGAAGCTAATCGGTTGAAGACTGAGCTCGGGGACGCCATCCTTGTGAATAATTTCACCGAGAAGAATATCGCTATATAGGGACTTAATATGAGCAAGACGAGATAGGCCAAATTACCCATCCAGAGTCAATAAAGCAATATACGAGTCTATCATGTCAGCATAGCGAATTTTGGTATCGCCTCCAAACCCAAAGACCTTCCATTCGGAAGTCGTGAGAATTCGAACTTCATCTTGTGTAATTTGAACGAGACTGGAAAAGACATTCCCAGCATACAAAGTTTGCACTAAGAGAAGTTCGATAGCCCCAACCGCACAGTATTGAGAAACTCACCATCTAAAGCGAAACTGTCATTATCGGCTGCCTTCAATTCATTGTTCTCCGATCGTCTAACGATGGTGCGGGATTCCATTGAGACGATAAGGTACATTGGTGAGGAGGCTGGATCAAAAGTAGACGATCCAGCTGGCACAAATGCAGACCAGATTCCACTAAGAACAGCTTTTCAAAGAATATCGCAGTTGAGAGTGTCCGATTTACGTGGCAGCGCCTTTCAAATCGAAAGATGCCAGAACATTGAGATGAACACTATCCTGGGACACAATAAGGAAAAGAGATGAGCGACAGAAGAAGCTTTAATACATCGATTACAGTGAGAGCACCAGTTCGCTCATAGCCACTGCAAGCCACGATTTCCGAACGCTCCGGGGTCTGTGATCTTAAATGGATCCATGAGATGATGATAGAATCAAAGCTTACCACTTGGTTGTTGATACCAACCTGAATCTTAGTGATTGGACTAATGCTGAATAGAGAATCTCTCATCTTAACAGTAAAGGCAGCAGATTGTTCAGATAATCCATTGCTCAAAATGAAGTCGAATCCATCAGCTACATGCTCTGAATAGATCGGAATCAGAAATTTTCGAACATACCGGTGCCATCAGATTTCGATTTCTTCAAAGGGCGCGATGGAGTGCCAGAACCGCCGTTTGACGTCTAGAACCAATTACATTAGTGCGTTGCTTCACAAAGTCAACAATTGCCCAGACAAGATTATATTCGATGAGAAGTGAATCACCTAATTTCGAGCCGAGAAAGAGCAGGTTAGGACCTGCAGGACACAAAGTCGATGCAATGTGCGTCTTGGTGATCTTGGAGAGCCCCATGCTTCAGATTGGAAGATTCATTCACAATAAATGACAAGGATGGATAGAATTAAGACTACCTTCGTATAGCATCACCCAGAGTATGAAGGGTTAATGCATACAGTTCACCATCGCAGGCTCCGAGCAAGACAGTATCATTCGACAGAGCAGCACACACAGCCCGATCCAGAGCCACTGGTGTACATTTCGATGGCGTAGGTACGACCCGGAGCGATGTGCATTGGTCCCCGAACTCATTTAAGGACAGCGCGAACTCAATTTTCTGTTTGTAATGGATCACCATATTACATGAGATGATCAAAGCGCCGCCGATCGGCATCGCTAATGGCAGAATCGTATGACTATCATAGAAGATATCCTAACAAGGAGTTCAGATTGACAAAAACGATAACGGATCCGCTGATAACCTTCTCGTTTGCAATCAGGAAATGTTTGCAGGAATCGATGTTGATAGAGATGGCGGTTATGACACAGGTTGCAGGCCTGACAGCGGTTCGGCCGGCTACAGTACACTAAGAGGGAGGAATTTCAGATAGAGCAACTGCATACCCCAGGTCAATTCTGGCTCGTGTAATATCAGTAAAGATGGTTCCAGGAAACCGTTCAAGAATGCCATCGATTTGATTCTTTTGACACCGTATTCAGTCAGGTCAATAACAACGATATTGGCGTTCGTTGTCGGCTGAGATGACAAAATTCTGAAAAACCAATCACGCGAGCCCAGATGATGTACGAATCCAATCATATTTACGATTTGGAGGCATCAGAGGCAACGATCACTTGGCCAAATTGCACTCTTTCTTGGCAAGGCCAGGCGAGAATCGTACAATCGCTGACAGCCATAACCGCACATCGCTGTAATGGATCAACGGCCAGCAACTCCGGCTGGAAATCTTGTAGATTTCCAATCTAAAAAAGATCAGTTATGAAAGTCCATCAAAAATCAGATCGCGAACTTTGCGCTTTGGATCCTCATACGAAAACATGGCCGTGGTTTCGAATTCGTAAGTATCCGGATTGAAGTCCAGACGTGATAATCGAGCAGGTCGGAAAGATAACAAAATGGAGTCGTATTTAGATCCCGGAAATCGGCATAATCTGATACCACATGAAAACTGTCGCCTGTAGCCTCACCACTAAACTTACTTCATATCTTCGGGAACGCCTTCCAATCGGATACGAAACCTTTTCCGTAATGGATGCTGTTTTCTGGCATTGTCGACCTCGTAAATTTCAATGAAGTTTCCTCTGGCAATGACGAGCGAGCCGCGATCAGCGACCTGCCCATGACAGGCAATGCCAACCGAACATGCCGACTGCCATTGATGAATGCTGGCGAATGCCGAATTCATCTGTAGCTACAGGCCAGAGACGATTACAGAACGGCAATGTCGTTCAGGCCTGTTCACGGCGCTGGACACTAACACGGCGTCTGCGTCGGCAAATACCGGACGACGCCTTTTGGTCTCGTTTTCGCATTATAAAGATGAAAATTCCAAAATTTTGTATAGAATGAATACCAGCACGACGTTTGAGTAAAGAGGTATTTATAATACTGCATTCAATGATTATTTATACAATCTGATATCTAAGCCTCAAGCTTGGCTCAGTTCGGATTCGACCACGATGTCTTCCCGGTTGTCTTGTTGTAGTAATAGCGGTTGCCCGTTTCAGCGTCTACGACTTCAGACCAATCATCGCTTTTCAAAGCACTGAAACAGGATGAGAATTTGGAATCAGCAAGCACTGATCCCTACCTGTCGAACTTGTTCTTCTGAGCTCCAGGGGATTTCGGATTGGGAGGAGGGACGGGAAATTCGAGAGCCTTGCTATCTGTGTTGTTGGCAGCAGGAGCATCATGAGCCTCGTACAAGTGCTTAAACTCGAAAAACTTCGCTAAATCCTTGCGGGCGATTATTCCATAAAAGTTAACAATAAAATCGAAGAACCCTGGAAGCAGAAATCAACGAGACCAGAGTTTGCAATAACAAAGCATACCAACGACAGCGCCAATTATGCCAACAATACCAAGACCTGCAAACTTCTTAAAAATATGCTTCTAAAAAACAGAAAATGTGAATAGTTTACCAATCGACAAACTAGAAACAAAAAATGTGAAGGCGGTTCGCCCTTTCCAGCCAAGAATCAGGGCAAGGTTATTTGCTATAATTGCATGCGCCCAAGAAAAGTGTGTCTAAATGCTTTTGACGAAGCGTTCAAGGCATGCACAGACGCATACCTCAAATAACAGCAGCAATAATGCAAATATGATAACAAATATGCTATTGATCTGCAAAGATTTGAGTGCACTAGCCCACAGCATGCTGGGAGGCTCACGAATTTCGGTATGCTGAATCCGCCTAGCAAGATGAAGTTCAGCAAGGCCGCTACCAGAAACAGCAGCGCCGATGTGGTATTTAAAGTTCTGACTCGATTGACAAACGCCTGATCTGTCAGCGAGAATATCTCGAAGGCCATTATGCTCTTAAGGAAATGGAGAGACTAGCAGCTGACACTACTTTAAGGCAAAGACAGCGTATTGGCGTAACCTCTTTCCTCTTCAAACCCGATTCGGAGGAATCACAAACAAATGCGATTCAAGTGAGCCAAGCAACCTGCAAGGGTAATCGTATAATTTATTTTGCAAATGACGTATATAAACGCGCAAAGACATAACTCTCAGATCAATTAACAAAAACGGAGGCATTCTGACGTTCAAACATCTGATGGAGATAATCCCGTGGAGTATAACGGCTTGAATGAGAAAAAGAGCCTGATGTGAACTCTCGAGTTCAGGCGCAAAAACGAAACATCTGTAGGTGACGACGTGATAAGTGCGCAAATCCCGAGCTTGATTGCGATTGCGTGACGGACTGCGTAAGATCTGATCTGAAGAGACCCTGCTGATTTGAATCTTCTCATTTCCAAGTCAACTCACAATGGCCGGCATTCGCTCTGATTCGGATAAAAAGCGGTCTCGTAAGGAGAAAAACGACGAGCCCAAGGTTGAGAAAGCTTCCAAGAAGCACAAATCCGATGATGCCCCCAAGAAGTCCAAGAAATCAGACAAAGAGAAGGTGAAAGCTAGTAAAAAAAAAGACGACGAAAGTGTCGTAGAAGAAGAGACGAAGAAGCCATCCAAATCGAAGAAATCGTCTGATTCATCGAGCTCAGAGAAAGAGTCGTCCATTAGCAGCTCGTCTATTGATGCATTTCGTATCAGCCCTGTCAATAAGGCTGCGCTTACAGCTAAAGGCATCACAGGTGCCCTTCATGTTTCATTCAATGTTTCACTCTCAATTCATTTCATTATTCAGAGCTGTTCCCTATCCAGACCTCCACTTTTGACCACATCTTTGACGGCAATGACATCATCGCCCGAGCCAAAACCGGTTCCGGCAAAACGCTGGCATTCGCCCTGCCTGTCTGCGAGCGGCTGCTGGCGGATGGCAAAGCTCGGTCGAGCGGATACGGTCGCGGGCCGCGTGTGATGGTAATTGCCCCAACGCGAGAGCTTGCTAAGCAGGTGGCATCGACCTTTGAATGGGTCAGCCAGGGTCTGCAGACATTATCGGTTTATGGTGGTGCTCCATATGGCCCACAACAAGATTGCATTCGTCGAGGTGTTGACATCATTGTCGGCACGCCTGGTCGTATCAACGATTTCCTCGAGAAAAAGGCGACCCTGAAACTGGACAACCTGGATGTTGTCATTCTCGATGAGGTCAATCCATTTTCTTCGAACGTTTCTCTTTATTCTTATATCATATAGGCTGACGAAATGTTGAACGACGGATTTGCCAAGGATATTGAAGGGATTCTGTCGCATGTTGGTGACCGACCAACGCAAAAGCTCTTGTTCTCAGCTACAATCCCTACTTGGGTCGACCAGGTCGCTAAAAAGTACCTTCGACCCGACAAGGTCGTCGTCGATCTGATTCAGACTGCAATCTCCACAAACCCTGATATCAAACATTACTCGATGTCCTGCTTCTGGTCGGAGAAGCCAAAAGTGATCGGTGACTGTATTCGCGTCTACGGACAGAATGGACGAACGATTGTTTTCACGACTACCAAGAAAGAATGTAATGAAATGGTTATGGACACTCGCTTCAATGTTGACGCCCAAGTACTTCATGGAGATATCGCTCAAAGCCAGCGTGAAATCACTCTCAAGGTAACGAAATTCTCGGTTCGTCTCAAGACTATGTACTGAGATGGTTTAGGGATTCCGCGATGGGAAGTTCAAAGTTTTGGTGGCAACAGATGTTGCTGCACGAGGCCTGGACATTACTGGTGTCGACTTGGTCATTCAGTCGGAACCTCCCACGGACCATGAAACGTACGTTCATCGATCTGGTCGTACTGGACGAGCAGGCCAGAAAGGCATTTCTCTAACGCTGTATGGCCCCAAGACCGTTTTCTATATGCAGAATATTGAAAAGAAGGTTGATATCAACTTATATTGTCCACTGCTTGTTTTCGCTAAATTTTTCTTAGGCCAAAATCAAATTCCAGATTCTGGGTTGCCCGCAGCCTCACGATATGATCAACGTTGCTTTGGATGGTGTTGCCGACCGTGTGAAACCATTACTAAAGGATGCGATTCCGGAATGCTTCTTGGAAGCTGCCCAGAAGCTCTTATCAGATGGTCGTACCCCACAGAAAGTTGTTGCTGCTTGCTTAATGGCTCAGTGTGGCTCCAATGTCTCTAATGGCGCCATTCAAGGCTGCTCTCTGCTGACCGGACAAGCTGAATTCGTTCGTGCTGTTGGATTTGTTCCTATTTTGAAAGTGACTTTCTTTAGGCAACGGTTTTGGTAAAATCTCAATACCAGCTGTACTCTGCTTCCGGCGCGTTCTCAATCCTTCGTCGCCATCTTGATGAAAGCTTCGTTGACGGTGTCAAGAACCTTCGTCTTCTGTCAGATTCGACTGGTGCTGTTTGCGATTTACCTGCTGCGTATGTTATTTTTATCTTGTGAAAGCGCCTGACCTCCGTTACAGATGCCGACCTATCATTGAGCAATTACCTGAATCAAGCGGAATATCCTTAGCTGCCTCTCTTCCAGACTTCATCGAACGATGTGACGGTCCAACCAAGCCCATTTTCAGAGGCAGGCAGAACGGCGATCGTAGAATGGGTGGAAACAGGAACAACTACCAGAATAGGAACACGAACCGAGGCTGGTGATTTATATATATCATGTTTTATATGGATAATTCCGGGTATAAATTAATCAAATTGATATGGTCTTACGATATTTCATAAATTTCTGATATTAAGGTGCTGTATCATGCCAGACGAAGAACTTTCTTGATCGCAATCTTGACATGCCGTATTTCCATGCGAAACAGAATGCGGCGATAAGCAGGAAGCTTGTTGTAGCAATGATCAATACCCAATAGGTGCGCTTTGTGTTTGGATGCAGTGGCACGTCATCGTGTCGAAAATTTAAGCCAGAGGAGCTAATCGTGGTGGAATCCGAGCTGGGTTTGCCCTTAGATTTGGCTGCAGTAGTTTTGCTTTTTTCTGCTTTTTGTTTTTTACACGACGAAATTGATGGCGATTGTAAGAGCTTGGTCTCATCGGCCGGGGCTGTAGCCCTATCATCTTGTTTTTCGCAAGTCTTTGAAGAGGATTTCCAGGATTCCGAAGTTGCCGGCTTGGGCGGCTTGGATGAAGCCGGTCGTCTTTTGTATTTTCGAATAATTCGGTTCTTCTTGTCTAAAAAATCAGATTTAGCTTTCAAGAGAGGCATATGAAACTGGCAAACTACCATTGTTTGGTTGTCCATCAGTTTGAGAGATGCTATGCACCCATGATGAGAATGAGGACCCGATGTTTTTTACAGCTTCCTTTACATTGCCAATAAGGTTTTCTGGGATCGGCTGACCGTTCTCATCATGTCTCTGGTGTTTAGTGAAGCGAAAACGAAAGAAGTTGGTCAAAGCATCAGTGTTTGATTCAGTGGAATCAGATGGATCAGATTCATTTTTGCCTTCATTTTTGTCTCTTGACTCAACAGCAGGAAACGGCACGTTTTCAAGTTCCTTTGGGGATTCTTGGATCGTAGGGAGTTGAGGAGAAGGCTCGGGCTTAGGATATTTTCTCGAATTCGATCTTGTAAGTTTGCGAAGGTCTCCACATGACAATGATTTATGAAGACCTGTACTTGAACCTGTAGAACCAATAGAAAATTGGACTTGAGGGTTTGGATTTTCTAAATCGAACTCAAAATCAACGGACGTTGAAGGGGGTTGGCAGTCACGTTTCTCAGAAAGCGAAGGGAATTGAAAATTCAGATTGGAGGATAGTGGAAGTAGGAACGAAACCTGATTGGAATCGGAAGGAAGCTGGGAATCCGGCTGATCAGAAGTTGCTTGGTTGTTGGGATCTGGTAGAATTGATTGATCAGCATCATGATCATCATCCTTAAGTTCTTCATCAGAAGTTGTTGTTGGTTCAACCTTGACTACATCAGCATCCATATCCTGACTTGAATCTAAAGAATCATCCATATCCTGGCTCGAATTTGAAGAATCATCCATATCCTGGCTTGAATCTATAAAATTATCCATATCCTGGTCTGAATCCATAGATTCAGAAGCCTGATAAAAATGAAGATTATCCGATATAGTTGATAGATCCGCAGAAAAGAACTTCGACACAGTCACTTTGCTTCTTCCAGAAGACACCGGAGCGGATCTTTGCTCAGCAAAAATTGGATTTTGATGGGGATCTTCATTGGGAGAGTAGAACGCTAAAGTTTTTCTATTTTTTCGACTCGGAATGTCAAAGGTACCAAACTCACTGGGTCCCAAACTATGGAAAGGATAAGGATATTGGAGACTTCAATATGCAAACCAAAAACCTCGTAGTGTCTGAAGATGAAGATGCTGAGAAAGGTGAACATTCATTGGTATCGCAATTGATCTGTGATGATGCTTCTCCTGCATTCTCAGTGTTTTTCAAATTGCTGCCTGTTTCGGCAATAACGACTAAACGACTTAACACTATGATGAGGTAGATTTATTGCAACTTACAGTTGATATTCGAATCCGCATATATGCGCTTGCGGTTGAGATGCACTATCTCCGAATCATTGTATGAAGAAGAAGCTTGACCATCATCGGATTGGTTAGAATCCTCAGATAACAAACGGATTTGAGATGCTTTTACATCTGTTGGGAATCAATGCTTGCTCTGGATATCGGAAACCCCTGGTTACCTGTCGAACCCAGTGAAATTGGTGGAAAATCACCGTTATTGAGAGTCTATCGAGTTTTGAATAAAGAGCAATGCTACCGGACTACAAGACTCACCTTACAGTAACCTTGTCCAGGATCCTCAGAGGCAGCAACGCTAATCTGATGGACATAAAAATAGGCGAGACAAATGGTCATGAAGTGATCGCACGACAAGAGAGTCCCCATGACGGAAACTGACTTCGGCAATAATATGACCAACGAGGCAATGTTGTACCAAAGCAGCGCGACCACTCAATGTCAAGGATCGGTTCAGTTTGAGATGAGGGAGACCTCTATAACCTTATCGTGGTCGAGTATGTCATAAGGGCCTTGGCTGCTGCGCTATTGCGCGTAAGTAAGCATTGGCGAAAAATTTATTTATATCGGCTTCCGTGACTGGGATAGCGGCAGCACCCAATGCGTGTTGCATGTCATGCATCTTGCAAAACCAAGAGGCAAGCTACAGCAGAATGTTTTGTAAATGAGTGCAGATGAATCATGATGCTATGTGATCGTGACACTCATTCATTGATTACGAGAGGCGAAGAATTGTGTGTTTTGAATGTGACTGGTATATCATATATTAAGAAAGATTAAAATTGAGAGATAAAATAAAATCAATTGGCAAATATTTTTCTAAATTTATAATCCGGAGCGATTACTTTGGATCTCATCGTGTTCTTCAATTTGAAGTTGATCGGGTTCCCCATCTGCACTTTCTAGAACGGGCACGATACCATCATTCCCATCGTCCTTTCAGCATAATCATTCTCTATTAGACATTACAATAAAATAGACCTACCAGTGCCTTGACAGAGGTAGCAGATCCTGACGGTAACTTCTTCGAGAGCAACTAACGAAAATTAATCCAAAGTGCAATTTCATCGTCAGCACGCACCTGATTGAATTCCTCTAATTCTTTCAGAATCTAAACAATTTTAATGGTTATCAAGGTTTAGCAGAACGTATCTTACACTCTCGTCACGATGTGACTGAGTAATGGAATGGATGTGATTCGAGACAGATCTCAGCATGGACGTAGAACAGCGGTGGACGAATGGATGTAAAGCTGGTAAGAAACCGACATCGACATCCCCATCTACAACTCTGTCGATTCCGCCAGTAATAATCACATCAAAGTGAGAGTCCGATGTTACTGAGACTCCATAGGACATCGCCATCCGACGAGACAAAAACTAAAAAGAAAAATCAGATGTGGTCGTAGAAATAGCACAACGAACAGATGCATCTTTGATTCCTTTGTCTTTTAACAGCAATACTAATGCTTCCAGGATGGCCTAACAAAGCTCACAAAGAGTCCAATCATTTATATTTTGAAAAGAATACCGAGGCAAGAACCTGGCTATTTCGTGTACGCAAATACGCAACAACACCTTTCACAATTTGATGGAAACGATCATCGAGGTCAGGGTCGATGCTGATACAAAGCAAAGAGGCACAGATGGATATATGTTCAGGACAAAAAGCACAGACAACTCGGGCCTATAACAGTATTCAGTTCACCGTAAACAGTGATGATTAATCTCCACATACACCGGCTTTCACGGTTTCCAAGCAATCTGAATGATTGGCAATATAGTCGCGCATCGAATGGAACAGATCATCATTCAGGCAGAAGCGAATCTGCGGATTGTTTAGAGCAACGACACTTACATCCGCAGTAACGCTGGCAGCCAGAGAAGAAAGCCGTTCCGAGCTTGAAGAGAACAACGATTTCAAAATATTTAACAATCTTGACACACGTTTTTGAACAGCATTGGAATCTAACAGAAGCGCGGTAAGGACGGAGTGACATTAGTTGCATTTCATACCAAGCTGGTGCGAAAGGCCCCATAAAAGGACTGAGTGAGAGATCTTAACGAGATTTTCCACCATGTTGACAGCAACATCGGAAAGCTCAAAATCATCGGAAGCCCTCAACAATTCAATTAAAGTTTCATCAAAAACTTCAGACTCTTGCAACAACGGACAATAAATCTGAAATGACTTGTCTTAGCTTAGAGTATAGAAAGTGAGAATGACCAACCTGTTGCGAAATGCAGCGAATACGGAACAAGGAAGCAAGAGCGATTAAGCTTGATTGCTCTGAAAAATACTCCTGGAAACACGTTAAAACAATTCGCTTGTCAGAATACAGGCATCCTACAGAAATTTCAAGTTGCTGTAAAGATTGCAGAAATTCAGCTACAGCCTGGTGAAGATCGCGCTCAACTTCTGAATCACAATTGGATACTGACGACAATGCAGCAGCAACTGCTTGTAAATGAACGGGATTGGTTTCGCGCTTGATGAACGCGAGAAGAGCGCCCCCCACATCAGGGCATAAACTGATATTATTAGTAGTGTTCTTATCCTGTCCTTTCTTGGCAACGAGAGAAATCAGTTTGGCAAGGCAGCAGAACATTTCCTAGATTTAACAGTCATCAAATGGCAAGCTTTAACACGATAATTCATCATACAGGTTCTGCTTGAAATTGTTTCAATAATACAAGAAACTCGGGCTCAGAAATCAACCTGATAAAGGAGTCCAGAACAGAAGATCTGGTGGTTAGTTGATTTTTCGACTGACGAGAATGAGAATTCTAAAGAAAAATGTTACATGCGATGGCGGGCAAATAGCAGTTGCCGCAGTACCTGATTAGTAGAAGCGTACTCACAACAAGACAGCATCAATTGAGCAACGAAATGAGAGAACGAGTTTTCCCCCTGTACCAAGAGAATCAGTAACAGCATCCGAGACAGAATGCAGACGGTGCCTTGGTATTGGGAGATCGCATATCTGCACTGTTCTTAAGAGCATCAACAAGAGCTTCGAGATCCCGAATGCAGGGCAATTTGAAGAAGAACAATTCGACCAGAATGGAAACTAAGAAAGAATGTGAACCCTCCTTGGGTGCGGCTTCCGAATATCTAAAAGGGGTGTTTAAAGAAAGGTCCGATTTGAGTCTGAACAAGTACATTGTGAAAAGTTGCTCAATATCGGCTTGCAGCGATGCTTTTGAAGATGAATCAAGACCTTCAGGATTGAAAGAATCCTCAAACACGTAATTGGCAGCAGCTTCACGAATAATTCGCGACTTATCCCAAAGCAGGGGAGCGACCTGAATGAGAAAATATTGAAAAGCTGTATCGCGTCCAGATCGCAAACGTACATCACCAAATGATTCTAAATTTTGAAGGACATCTTCGTGGACAAGAAGCGTTGAACAAGTTTCAATGGCGGACGCTCCAACCTGAAGAATCCAATAAACGATCTGTTATGAATGACAGAATGTCGTACTGTCTCATCAACGTCATTATGCATCTCAATGATGCGTTGAACGAAGCGGTTTAGAAACGAGGTCATTTTAGGTCGGACCGAATCAGATTTTACAAGGGATTCAACAGAGCGAATCGCCAAAATTCGAACCTGATCAAACGAGTTTAATGCTGCGAAACGTTTTAGAAAAAAGTATGTACAGAGGCATACGAGCTGTTCAACGCCCATCCGATGTATTTGAAGTACGCATCAGAGGCGAAAGAATCGGATGCCAGTATCCAGTCACGAAGTGATTCAATACAGCGTTCACGGACAGCGGCAAAGATGTCACGATAACGGGGCACAAATATTCTGGCAATCGTATAAGGAATTGGCTTCAAATGAAAACGGAACTAACTCTTGAAAAATGGCGCTAATATGCTGATCAATTGTATCTAAGTTGCTTTGAAATTCAGCTTTATCTCCTTCCATCTGTGCTACTGCTTTTGCCGGACGCTTGGATTTCTGTTGCAGTGACTTTTGAATGGATGAAAGTTGTGTCTGACGTCAGGATTCAGAACAGCTAAAAGAAATCGGATATCAACAAACATGGATTTTCCGACGGGCGACAATGAGAGCATCTAAGACAGCAAAGGAAAAAGTGCACGCAACCAGCCGAATTGTTCTACAAGCAATTTGATATCGCAACCGAAATAAAAACGCAGCTGTACCTGAGACTGTTCTGTGATAAAGTCGTTGCCCATTCGATTGTACGGGCGATGATATCAGATTCGTATATAACAGCGGGGGACATTAGCTCGACCCAGAGATTGACCCAGATCTTTAGTCTGGTTTCGAACCGTTTAACAGCCGTCTGCAAAGGCGTTGAAACAGGAATCCGAGCCCTAGAATGAACAAACTTTGTTGGGGTTTAATAAACCAAGCGTTGCACTTGCTTCTTCGATAGAAGCCTGAAATGGTTTTAGAAAGGCAGGATCATTCAGATCATCGTTAATTTTCGAAGTTGGGAACGAGAGCGTGGATCCTGCCATCTGAGTAAAATTCTCAATAAGACTAAGCAAGGCATGATGAAATGAAGTACATGTAAAACGAAAGACATAATCGAGGCGATGGCGCTATCACTGTCGTCGGCAAATAAGTGGTTCCAGTTCTCAACACACTTTTTGAGGTCCGATTTCTTCTTGGAAGCATCAAGAACGTCAGCTGCAATATGCTTAACCATGTATAAAGTATCAAATATTGAACATGAACAGATACCAATAATTCGAATCTGGTTTCTACAAGCATCGTCATCCGCAAGAATTGCTGAAGAAGTGACAGTCTCGGCATTGAAACTTTGTCGAGACCCTGTACGTAGTGGGGTCTTCTTACGAACAGAGCTAATGCGTTTTGTCAAAGGAGTCACCAAAAGCTTAGCTCGCTTTCTTGGAGTACGTAGGGCAGTTCTGGGCCTCGTGGTAATGTCCTCGCCAGCCGATGAACACGAAGCACGATCCTCGTCTTCCTCAGACGACTCAAGCTCAGAGAGTTCTTCCTCGGAATCATTTCTGTAACTCAGTAAGCAACCGGATTATCGGGAAATGTGAACAGGTGGAAATCATGGCTAATAAACGACGTACATGATGGGAGCACGTTCAATACGAGTACGAGAGCTGCGACGAGGTGTGACCGTCGTCATGAGGCGTATCTGATGCCAAATAGAAAGGTGACAATAATTGATATGGAGAGATACAGGAGGGTGTGGGTCCCTGGATGGAATAAGAACGCAGTCCAGCCTAATCAAGGGAGTAACGAATTACCGAGGATCACTCTTGACAGACCATCAACGGCTTTTTATACATCACGCATTGAATTTCGGCGGCAATCGTTCCAGTGCTTAATTAACATTTGGCTCGCCCATTTATCAGCAAGATTTCGTTTACCTATACATCTTATCAATTAAAAAAAATTGCAGAAAGACGATTACTTCGTATCCGCAGAGACACTGTTGAAGAATCCATACTCGACAACTGGGACCACATTCTGCATGGTTGCTTCGAGTAACGAATGCGTTCTGTCATTTGGCTTGCTTGGAAACTAATCGCTTGAAAGATTAAATAATAACAATTGACTGTATATCGGGGTGGCGGCCGCGCTAGTATCATTACTTTTACAGTCATGCGTCGCCGTCGGTGATAGCCTTTGTATGGTGAGAGAATCTGTAAGCGTTTACAATGACGACGACGACGCCTCTTCCAGGTGCCAATGAATCGGAATTCATTGCTGAATGCAAACGCATGGCTTGTTCCTTGGTCATGTCGCTTTGCGACACTCCAGAGTCGCTTACGTATTGCGGCTGTGTTCTGCATCGAAATTGCAGCTTATTATGTATAGGCGTCTGGATTCGATTCGTGAATCGATCTATTCGAAAGCACAAGTAAATATTTTATGCACTCAAAGCGATAGGTTTCAATAAAGTTTTATTTTAGGTTGCAGCAAGTCGCTTACGATCGATGCAAACCACTCAGATCGATGACATGCGGTGGTCTCATCATTTATTGGAGCAAAGTACTAACAACGTTTCTCTCATACAAGGAAGCATGTCGAAGATTGTAGAAATGTGTGGACAGACACATTCCTTGTTGCAACCAGCCTATAATGACATAAGACGAGTAATTCTTCCATTGTAGAATGAAGCTATAACTCAGATTCTGGCCGATAGGTGGGAATTGCAAGACGCCATCTACGAACCATTACAAAATTGACGGATTTGTTCACTTCTATCCCTGAAAGAGCGCGAGCTCTGGAAGAACAAGTCAACAATGAGGATTCTGCTTTAAAGCGAGTCTATATTCAGGTTCGACAACTTGTGAATTTACGCGATAAAGCTATCAAGGAGACGAAGAAGTACCAGAATGATGCCAGGTGGGTATCCATTGCTGCAAATGCCCCAATAACATTTTATATCTCTCAGATCGGGTGACCGTGTTCTACATCATTTCGACTCGTTATCTGTTGTCATTTCTGCTTTAGAGAAACGCATCTGGAACAATATAGCTGATACGTTCGATCTTGCTGAAGGCGATTCTGTAAGTTCTCGGTTATGAAAAAGATGGCATTCAATCTGACGAACGCAGGCCACTTTGATTAAAACACTTGAAATCATCGAGATGGAGGATTATGAAGTCGAGAAAGGATACAACCGAAATCTCTTTGCGTCATCTAACATGTTTTCCATGATGCAGGTAAACTGTGTAATCAGTCAACATTCCTCTTAACCAAACCTTTTCAATAGCGCTGTCTAAATGTGTTAGAAGAATCTATCGGCAAACGGTTTTCATCTGAATTCAAAGATGATGTCCCAGACAAAAGTGAGTTTAACTGGATAATGCCTGGCTGTTGGTATAGAGACTGATATGAACCTTTTTATAGCTTTAAGGATGAACAGCATTCTGGACGTCGGAAGAAAGCTAATCGACGATCTTTACTTTGTCCAAAGTTACGTCGCAGATTGCTTTCCTGAAAAATACAACATCTTCGGATTCTACGAATCCCGATATCAAAAATGGCTGTTCGTGCATCGTGTTTCTGATTGGGCTTCGTTTTTCAAACCTCTATGAAGGTATTCAAGGCTGCTTCTTTGCATCATCGATGTTGACAAAATTCCGCCCGGCGATATTCTGAACTGCATTCGATGGATACAGGTAATTACTTTTTATAAGGTTTACCCTAATCAATAGAAACCTTATCTAGGATTACAATGATTCAATGACCGCCCTTGGGGTCGACACCAGTAGCGAATCGTCTTCTGCTGCAATGCTTAACGAACACATTCCCAATTTGATTGAGGTTCTCTTTTTTATTCTGTAATGCTTTAGCATCTAATAGCTATTTGTAGACATACATGAAAGTTGTCAGCAAAACGCTTGCTGAATGGGTTCAGAAGATCATGTTTTCAGACTGGAAGTCAGAGCCTTCTCAAGATGGTTCTGGTCGTTGGGTAACAGCGATTGATGCAATGTTTTTCACCTGATATGAAATTGTAGACTACGACCGCACCTCAAGATTTATTTGTAATCCTGAATCAGCAAATCGATCTTGCCATCAAGCGAGAACTGAAAGGAGAGCCATTTTTCAACGTGTCCTTGATGTGTTTTGATGTATTGAAAGAATTTCAAAGCCTTCAAGTACGAGTCGTTTGCTGTGAACAGCGTATGCTATCCTGATATTTTAAAAATAGGTGCAATCGCTGCAGTCTCAAGGCATAACGATGTCCGATACATTTTTAATTGCAATCATCAACAACTGCCAGCAATGCAGCGAGAATAGCGAACAAATGAAGGATCGGTGTCTCGAATATCTGCAAGCGGAGATAGAAGGCACTGATATGGAAGGTATCTCGGTTCCAAATCCCAGAGCAATATTGACTTATAATTCAGATAAATTGAACGATAAAGTGGAAGACATATTAACGGGCTTTGCTCAAGTCAGCACAGTTGCAGTGAAAGTGGTTGCTGAGCAGATTGTCAAATGTTTCAAGGATAAGGTAAATTCGTTAAAAACTTCTGTTTGAAGTCGCATAATTCCATACAGGTATTCCCGGAAATGTTCTCACCAGCATGGTTTTCATCTCGGGATGGCGATTTCGGAGCAAAGATTACTGCTACGTTTTCTGATTATTTCGCTGACTATGAGACTTGGATCGGGGATGAATTCTTCTTCTCGAAATTGATTCAGGTGCGGTGTTCGAATCGTTTTAGCAACAGCTTATCTTTCACGGGATAGGAATCTTTGCAGCTGTTTACTCGAGCGTATTGTGAGTCATTGATAGCTTCAAACATGAGTACCAAGAAAAAAGGTTCGCTTCGTCTGTCAATGCAAATTACGCCTACAAATCGATTTAGATTTTCTTGCGAAACTGCATGCAGATTATGATGTCATACATGATTGGTATGTGGGAGACACTATTTCCGCCTATGTGCCGCCCCAGGTTGCCGAAAAACAAATTGAGCAACTTGAGAAAGCGACCGGTACCTTAGACACGTAAGCTTTCATTGGCATAAATACTTTTCTGTCTGTGATTACTGTCAATAGCGAAGACACATGGATTCCATTATGTTTCGATTCGATCTATACGATTTTTGGACCGGATCGTGGTGTCGCTTTGAAAGCTTTACTGATCATGAGAAGCGATTTGTCATCTTCACAGATCAGCCAGGTAGGACTGCGTCTATTGCACCTGTTATTGTTCTAAGGGATAATCTAAACAGCTGTGTCAAAAATACCAAGAAAAGTATGCTACCGGTGCAGCTCAACCTACAACTGATAATGTTAATACCTCAGAACAGGTATGTCTTCTACAAATTTAGTTGTTATTTGTCCTTATTCGATTCAGAAACGATCTGGTTTTTGGGGGTTCAACAAAGCCAACTAACATAACCACCAACACATTGTGTAACCACCAACACATTGTGTTCAATAAATATAAACTCGCTTATTTATCTGAACTCGCAATCTTAATTACGGGTTGCTAGTTCGACTTTCTAAGCCCAGCATTCCAGCTAAACAGCAGGTCACACCAAATTTTGTATCGTGGGTCATGGTTCGTATCAGCGAGGAGCTAGTAAGGCGCCGGGCCGAGCACAACGACGGCATCCTACACAGCCTACGCGAGCTGACGCTGCATCAGTTCGAGATCGAGAAGATCGAGTTGCTGGGCACTCTCTGCCGCCACCTGCAGATTCTATATCTGCAGAACAACCTGATAGGGAAGATCGAGAACCTGGGCCGTCTAAAAGAGCTCGAATACCTGAACTTGGCTGTTAATAACATTCAGCTGATCGAGGGCCTGGATCGATGCGAGTCTCTACAGAAACTTGATCTGACATTAAACTTCATCGATGTCCCGCAGCTGGAGCGCAGCTGCGACAATCTGGTCGCCTGCAGTCAGCTTCGTGAGCTGTATCTGCTTGGCAATCCGCTGACATCATTCCCCGATTGGAGGCTTTACGTTGTCGGCAAACTCCCCCAGCTCGAATCCATTGATTCCGTTGAGATTACCAAGACCGAAAGAATTCTGTCCCGACAGCGTCTGTCGCAGCTGCAACGCGATCTGGACGCCATCGTCGCTGCCAAAGGAGCTGAGGCCGATTGCAGCAGCACCGCCAACTCATCGCTGACGAAACATACGCCTGAGGACAGAACTAAAATGTATCGAGAGCTGGCAGCTGCGCGACAAGAACGCGAACAAAGCGATACGAATATTTTTGAGAAGCCGAGCGACCCGATCGATGAGGCAAATCGGAAGATGGCGATGATAGCTGAAGAAGATGGCGAAGGCCAGCTGCCAAGACAGCGTAATCAGGGCCGATGGACGTTCGCGATCGACGAAGACGACAATCGTTTCGTGGTGGCGACTCTAAAGGCGCCGAAATATCTTGAAACGTCGCAGATCTCGGTGGATGTTCACCCGCGATGGTTTCAATGTCTGATTAAAGGCAAGAGTTTGCTTCTGCATCTACCTGTGGAAGTATCGCCGTCCCAGACCAATGTTCAGCGAGTTATTACAACCGGAGATCTCATCATCAAGATGCTACGAGTACAGCCTTTGAATCGACACCGAGACAGGTCAGCGTCAAAGCCGATGCCTCCGCCAGCGCCCAGAACGAATACAGTCGATATCAGGAACATTGTAAGAACGGCCAGGTGCAGTGAGCGTACTCCAATAGATGATATTGAAGTCCCGCCACTGGAATAAAGTGCAAACAAAGTTGAAAATATAAATGCGCTGTGTAAATGAAGATTGAAGACGATTCCCTCATTATTCACATCTGTCGTATCTTAATCAATTTAATGGGAGGTTTCCATGCAGTCGTCTATCTGCATGCATTGTTCCTCGCGAATTAAAGTCAGGCGTTTTACATGGCTAACATCGTATCAGAAACCGAGCACCAAAATCGGCTGATCCTTCACAATGTTCTCTGTTTAGCGAAATTGCCAGCGCTCATGATCTTATCCAGCTATATCTTTCGATCTTTGTCAGTTAAACGAGCATGTCTTCGTCAAGGACAGCCAGCCACGGAAGCGGAACTGTTCAGCCGAGCTTCTCCCCTTAGGTATACAGTAAAATAAGTGATGATGATTTCGACCCATCAAATTTCCTTCTAGGCTGCGGGTCCGGAAACTGTCTGACATCCCTGAACAGATGTCGTTGACAATGTTATGAATGGCGTCCTTCTGGATGAATTCTTTATCATCAATGCTCGAAAAGAACGTACTGGCTCTCTCATCGATGACCTAGATGAGTAAAAGCTAGGTTCAGGAGAGAGAGAGGATCGGAACAAAGCAAGATGGAAACTGGTCTCCCAGCTGGACGTCTGAAGAGGAGCGACAAGCACCTTACATGCGACCTGATCAGGTGTCTGATTCATTTGCGTTTCGGGAAATGCTTCTGGAAAATGCAGGCCATTGATGCGGATAATGACACATTGGTCGTTAAAGTTGCCTTCTACAAGCTGCTAGAACATTAAATGGGTTCCGGAGATGAGCTCCAGATTCTCTGGCCTGATGGTGTTCAAATTGATCGCATGCAAAAAAAATCGTTTTTGGAGGCAAATTTGGCTGTAATCGGCCTGGACTGCCTCAGTTCGAAATTTGATTACCTTCATTAGTGTTCATGTTTGGCAGCCGACATACATCAGCATATCCCGGTGCGTTCCTCCAGATTAGTTTATTCAGGGCGATCGATTACAAGCACCAGCTAACACGCAATGACGAATTGAGCATGCTGGACGTATAGATAACGTTTCCATCAAAACATTTTTGTAATACCCCAAAAAGATATACAATTGTGAAATTAAGCAACCTACTACCACTCTGAGAAAGAAAGAGTCCGGTTACTGACAAACTTTTATGAGCAAAACGATGGTCCGATTTCCAGGACTGCCTATACTATTTATTGAGTTTTAAAGGCTTAAAGCAACATAACAGCTCAGAAATGCTTTAGGAAGGTCTTCATTGTTCCTGAGCCGAGAGTTCTCCTTGTGCGAGAGATAGTTTTAAACAGTTGTTGATTTGTACAGCTCAGTGTGGTATATCATTTGAGAGATTTGAGAATATCGTTATAATTGCAATAAAATCATACCGTAGTTCGTTACAGGTTAAGTAATGCGGCTGTATTCTGTGCTTTGAGTTTCACCTCACGCCTATACTCAATAAGCTACGGTATCACATCAGCATAGAGACACGGAGTATTTGTTGAACAGATTTGCCGTATCCGTAACCATCCGGTCTCCCGCAAACGTGTGACCAAATCGTCTGATATCTTCCCTACGGATTCATTGGAGAGTTTCCTCCGAATCTGATCTGAACGGTCACCATGACGGCTCCTGTCGCCGTCAAAAAAGAGCAGGTACGACCCATGTTTGAGCTCGATGCAAAATGAATCGTAACTTGGCAACGAAGGTTGCAGATTGGGTTAGGCAGCATGGTGGACAACGGACCCTGCAGCGAATCCTGATTGCTAGCAACGGGATTGCCGCCCTAAAGTGTATTCGTTCAATTCGTCGCTTTTCTTATGAGACATTTGGAACGGAGTCTGCCTTTCACTTTATCGTAATGGCAACACCTGAAGACGTGAAAGCGAATGCCGAATACATTCACATGGCTGATCAGCTAGGTATTTGGTTCATGTTCGTTAGCGGAACTGCCAATTCTCATCTGGGCGCTGCAGTTGAAGTTCCTGGAGGCTCCAATAACAATAACTATGCCAATGTTCATTTGATTACTGAGCTTGCCATATCTACGCATGCAGATGCAGTTTGGGCTGGCTGGGTAGTCTTCTGACGCCTTGTTTTTATGTAATTAATTTTGTCAAGGGTCATGCCAGTGAGAATCCTGAGCTAGCGGATGCTCTGCTTGCAGCGGGAGTTCAATGGATTGGGCCGACCTCGGATGCCATGCGGGCTTTGGGTGATAAAATCTCCTCCTCCCTCATCGCTCAAAGTGCCGATGTCAAATGTCTTCCATGGAGCGGGTACGTGCTTTTTCCTTTTTGATTCCATGACCTTCGTCAATGCTGGTGACCAGATCCGGTCTTGATCTGAATTACGTTCGTGGACAGCCGATCGATCAAGACATCTACAGGAAGGCATGTGCTACCTCTGCTGAGGAAGCTGAACAGATGGCAGAGTCTATAGGGTTCCCTGTCATGATCAAAGCCAGTGCTGGCGGTAACGTAACGCGTCGGGGCCTCCTAGTCAACATTCCAATTCTTTCATTGTTTAGGAGGAGGCAAAGGCATTCGTAATTGTGTCTCTATTGCTGATGTCGCAGCTTCATTTCGAGCTGTCCTGGCCGAGGTAAAACCTGCTGCCGATTTGACTGCCCTCTGAAACGGCCGCTAGGTTCCTGGTTCGCCAATATTCCTCATGCGAACGGTAACGAATGTTCGTCATCTGGAGGTACAGCTGATTGCCGATGAGTGGGGTATGCTGTGAATTACTGTGTTCAAGATCTAAATTAACAGCAATTGTAAAGGCAACGCAATTAGTTTGTTTGGACGTGACTGTTCCATTCAGCGTCGCCACCAGAAAATCATCGGTAATGATAATCCATTTCCAAATTGATCTTGCACTTAAACCTTGTATGCGGACACAGAAGAAGGTCCTGTTGTCGCCGCACCTGCATCCAGATGGCAGCAAATGGAGTGCTGCGCCGTCAATCTCGCTAAAGCAGTTGGTTACATTGGAGCCGGTACGATTTTGTTGTTCACTCTTTTTCGTTAGCTAACAAAACTTTGTAATTTCAGGCACAGTGGAATACTTGTACGATGAAGCTGAAGACGAATTTGCGTTCCTTGAGTTAAACCCTCGTCTGCAGGTTGGTTCGTGGTAGTCTTTTGCTCTTCTTCACTGAAATCATATGTTTTAGGTTGAACATACCGTAACGGAACTGATATCCGGAGTGAATCTTCCAGCTGCTCAGCTCCAGGTAGGCACATTTACTCAAATTTGTGACTGTCTCTTAACTGCTATTTCAGATTGCGATGGGAATCCCACTACATCAAGTTGGTTAAACGTTTATTATTATTGAATATTCTCACCTAACGGGACGGACAGATATCTGACATCAGGAAGCTCTTTATCACTGTAGAACCAACCGGTAACTCATTACTGTTGGCGTTTTTACGAATCGGTCATCGTATTTACAGGACCCATTGACTTTGAAAACTGTGTGATGGTTCGGCCAGCTTGCCATGTTATCGCCTGTCGTATCACTGCTGAAAACCCTGATGAGTATTCTAAATATCAATCGATTGCTGTTATATAACATTACATCAGGGGATTTCAACCGACTTCAGGGTCGTTGGAGGATCTCAACTTCCGTTCGACACCTCATGTGTGGGGCTACTTTTCCATCGGTTCGCGAGGAGGGGTTCATGAATTTGCAGACAGTCAATTTGGTCATATTTTTGCAGTGGGCAGTAACCGAGAGCATGTAGAACAATGCCGTTTCCAGTTTATCTTAAGTCTTGATATTTCTGCAGGCTCGTTTACACATGTCGATGGCACTTAAAGAACTGTCAGTGAATTCTTTGTTTGTTTCAGTATGGGCTCACCCGTTCCTATCAGGTCTGTCCGTGGAGAAATCAACACCACTGTTGAATATTTGCAGTCGATCTTGGAAACTGCTGACTTCAAAAGTAATAATTGATGGTTTTGATTGAAAGTGGCGCATTAAACTGATGTAAATGCAGACAATGTGATCCATACACGCTGGCTTGAGACACAAACCCAAACGAAACATGTTGTCACTCGGCCGACGGACAGAAACGCAGGTCGCCTTTTTTAGTTTCGGATCCTCAGCTGAATATCTGAAATCGATTCGATAGTGCTATTATCTGCATCATACATTGCATGGCATGTTTTATCAGATGCCAGAAAAGGATTCTTGAGCCAGATCGAACGCGGGAGATTGGTGGATGTCGCCGACACAGAAGGGTTACAGAGACATAACGTCACTCTTCGTTATCAGTCAAACAAGTACAACGTCATTGTAAGTTTTGATCAAACGGAGATGCTGACCATCGGCATCCATAATTGAACGCTTGTTTGGATTGTAATTTGTTTGTTTAAAATCGACGCTGTGTATTCACTCCAACTTCAATGTCTCATTGTGCGACTTTAGGCATTTTTAACAGGGCCTTCGACAATGAATTTGCGTTTGGGCGAATACTGTTATGGCCCAGTTGTCGTCCGTGAGCTGAACACCAGCAAGGTAGTGTACTAGAGGCGATCATTCAGTTTTACATGTTCAGACATTTCTCAGGGTTTGCTGCTTACATTTGAAGGTCGTACATACTCGGTGTATGGTCACTCGGGAAGACCTTTGCGAGGTACTTCTGCCACTTTCAATCTCACATTAGTCTTTCTTAGTACTTAAAACATCAGTTTCAATCAGTGGACAAACAGTCGTTTTCGCCGATGAGTTCGACCCTTCTTGCGTGCGCGCACAGATGTCTGGCAAGCTGCTACGTTACGTCGCTGAAGACGGGGCTCATGTCGAAAAAGGGCAGATTCTCGCTGAAATGGAAGTCATGAAAATGTCAGTCAGCTACATTGCAGTTGTAACCGTATTTATTTCTTTTCAGGTATATTCCTGTTTTAATGCCTGCTGATGGTGCCATCCATCACGTCTTGGCTGCTGGTAACAATGTTGCCGTTGGGGACGTTTTGGTCAAGATCACTCTCGATGATCCTGGCTCTGCTCAACAAGTACTATCTCGCGCACTGCTCTCACAGTTTTCTGAATTCCACCAGGGTGTATTCTCCGATTTCTTGGGGCCATTCGACGACGGCGACCGGCGCTCCATTGAAAACAATTGTTCCGATCCTGAGCAGGTTTTTACCTTTCTTTCATGGCCCTTCAATTTCTGATGAATGACTAAGGTTCTGGTAAATTGTCTCGATGGCTTTGACCTTGATTGGGACTCAGTCAAGTCCGCTTTCCGATCGTTCATGCAACAGTTACGTGATCCTCTGTTGCCCCTTCGATCGATTCGTTCGGTAGCAGGATACATATTCCGATAAGAAATGAATTACTGAACATCTTAAGATTCTATCCACGTTGAATGGCCGTTTGGAGACTTCGATTTTCGATGACGTAATGTCGAATGCTAATCAGTATCAGCGTAAGGCTGAACAGAAACGTTTCCCGTAAGCCTAGTCGGTTTCGTTTTGATAGCAGGTTGTCATTCCTGATCCTAGGTGGGAGCGGGTACCGGAATTTCCTGCCGACAAATTTCTCTGTATTCTGGACCGAATATCATCGCCGGAGCAACGTGCCCAACTTGCTCCTCTTCATGCGCTTGTTGAGAAGCACGTGGGCGGCAGCATCATGTATTCCGTTCGTAGCGCGGATGCCCTGCTTGTTCGATTTCTCTCTGTTGAATCAAAATTTGCATCACCGGATCCATCCGAAGTTGTCATCCAGTCGCTGCTTGCCACTCAAACGCCTGAGTACGTTGCTAATTGCATTATTGCACATTGCGCTCTGCCGATTCGCTGCCGTCTAATCATGTTACTGTTGGAGACGCTTGAGCTGGAAATGTGGCCACTAGTTCAGTATTTAAAACCGACACTTTCCGGTTTAGCTTCATGCAGCAACCAATTTGCGATGAGTCGAATATCTCTGGCTGCACGGCGCTTGATGACTCGCTCACAAATGCTTCCTTTAGAGGAGCGATGTTTGGCAGTACGCGCTCTGCTGGAAGCAGGAAATCCGCTCATCGTTACGGAACATGTAGAACTGTTTCCCGCTCATCTCATGTGGTGCTCACTGAAATGCTAGGATATCACTGATTGTCTATTTCATATCTTAGACAGCTGTCGTGCTTTACAATCTTTACGTCTATCGGCGTTTCAAGCGTATGCTCAGCGGCTGCATCCTACATCAAACCTGGTCTCCTTGATCTCCACTCCTAACAATACTTTCATTGCAATGTTCTGCAATGGGAATGTCGTTACCTGGGTGCCGAATATCAAGGTTGATACCGCTGATGTCTGTTGAATATTAGTCTCTTAACTTTTTCAGATGCTTGGTGATGTGATAAACAAACATGTCGAAGGCGGTATCTGCATGTTAAACATCTGTTATATGGCGGAGTCGCCGTCCAACTCAGATGATGACGATCTTGCAGCATATCTCCTTAGTTGTGTCCGGTCATCACAGCGACTGCTGAACGGATGCCGCGTGTCGTTTGCCGCTATTGGCTCTAACTTCCTTCCTCGGCACTTTACGTTTTCTATCGATACTTTGTCGATGTATTCCGAGGAGCGATTCATTCGTGGTGTTGAGCCATCGCTGGCCCCTCTGTTAGGTGAGGATCTTTCGGCACCGATTCTCTCGATTTATATGGTTAATTCAGAACTGGAACGTCTGTCGTCGTTTAAAATTTCGCCAATTTCCGCTGTTCATCAATCAGTGCTTCTATTTTCGGTAAATATATCCCCACAGATTTGCATGAGGGTTCTTAGTATCATGTATCAGGCCTCACACCCTGATATCAGCAACCTGCAGTCTCGTCTCTTCGCCCGTTGTGTTGCTAGATTAGCCGCTGGACTAGGTGACAGTCGTGATTCAGAACTTCATCGCAACGAAGCCGAGGCCGTGCTGCAAGACGCTCTTCAAGCCATTGAAGTCGCCTGTGGCCGTGATCAATACCGCGACAATCATGTTTTCTTGAACTTCATTGTACACAACGACAACAATGATCACGAACTCGTCTTGCTGTCATTGTTCCAAAGGTCGTTTTCGTTTTCCTTTGTCCACTTTCCGATTTGTTGAATCACTGTTGGTTAAACAGATATTCAGCGGCGCTCACAAGATGCCGTGTGACATCAGCTGAAATCAGAGTCGAATTATCGGCTCCAGAATCCACTAAGCCGATGCGATATGTTTGCACAAACCCTACTGGCATGTAACTTTTTTGACCTGGAACGCCCATTCCGTTTTTCGAAGAGCCTTCAGGCGTTTTGTTTTCTGTCTTGCCATTTCTCTCTTTGTGAACAAACGGTTTACGCTTATCCATTTCAGGTTTGATTCTGCTTGTGGAGGTCTACAGTGAAGACGAAGCGTCCCCACCGAACTATATCTGGCATCGATCTCTTCAGATTTCGACGAAAGGTGAACGATCCGGGCAGATCTATCAAACGGACTTGGAAAACGACTCTGGCAGTCTTCATGGACAATCTTGTGTCACTCCTTACTCAACTCAGACGGATCTCGATCGCAGGCGCCGGATTGCACAGGTTTTTTGTCTTTGTTTCGTTTTCCAAATTTCCAAATTTGTTTGCTTTTAGTCTGTTCATACTCTGCTACCTTATGATTTCCTGTCGCTGTTCTCACACGCGCTACGTTGCGACGATCGTATCGGGGACATTGACGGCAGTTCGCCGTTCTCTGCTATTGAGTTATGCCGAATTGAGGAATCCGCCAGTTTTAAGGCAGAGCACATTGATGAGTTCCCTTCTCTTCATGATCATGGGCTTTGTGCTGTGAAACGCCCGATCGGCAAAAACACCATCGGAATGGTGGCCTGGCTGTGCAAAATTTATTCTGCTGCTCAGAATGCCCTTCGTGATATTGTCTTAATCGCGAACGATATCACACATCAGGTTTGGTTTTACAGTATTGGCTTCGTTTTTTAATGTCTCCAAGATGGGCAGTTTCGGTGTCGACGAAGATGAGCTGTTTTTGCGCTGCTCTCGATTCTCTCGTATGCACAACATGGCCCGTATATATATTGCTGGAAACAGCGGTGCTAGAATCGGTGTTGCTGATGAAGTTGAAAAGTTCATTAAGGTTTGCTGTAATGACTGTTGCCGTTTCTGTTCATAAACTGATAGATTGATTAGGTGGACTGGGTCGATGATTGTGATCATCGTAAAGGATTCAACTATATCTATGTCGATGCCGATGTCCATGATCGAATTAGCGACAGCCTAATAACCACTCCGATAACCGTAGCATTGGCTGAGGGCAACAGCGAACTTCGATTCCGGATTGATGACATCATCGGGCAAAAGAAAGGGTTGGGCGTAGAGAATCTCGCAGGAAGCGGCTCCATCGCTGGCGAAACTTCTGCAGCCTACAACGAAACTTTTACACTCTCTTATGTCTCTACCAGGCATTACTTTTTGTGTTCTTTTGAAGTCAGTGTTTCTCAGTCAATCTTAGATCGGTCGGAATCGGCGCATATCTAGTCCGTCTGGGACAGCGCGTCATCCAGAAGCGAGGCGGTTTTGCACCGATTATTCTTACTGGTTGATGAATTACTCTACGATCAGTCCATTATTGATCTCAACTTAATCGTCAGGGTTCGGTGCGCTGAACAAAGTATTGGGAAGCAACGTTTACAAAAGCAACAGGCAACTGGGCGGATCTGAATTGATGGCAGGTATTGAATGCGGATTTATTGTTAGTGAGATATTGAATGCAATTTTTATAGGAAACGGAATCACTCATCAGATTGTTGCTGATGGTAGGAATCTGGTAATCCAATTGGCAGCAAAGTCATTGAAGTTTTGGTTAGATATGGAAGGTGTCAGATCGATTCTGAACTGGCTGGAATACGTTCCATTTTGTAATGTCACGTCACGATCAAATCTTCAACAGCGGCAGCTTTCAACACTCTGCGATCCCATTGATCGGCCAATGTCATGCGAGATCATTCAAGAACTGACTTCTGCCGATCCTCGACTTCTCCTAAACGGCGATCATGATCGGAATATTCCAGGTCTATTTGATAAGAATAGTTGGGTAATCTCTTCGCTTTATTGCCGCGCAACTCCAGATTGAGCTCCTCAAAGGTAGAATGTCTGAAAGATTGGGCCCGGACAGCGATCACAGGCCGCGCTCGTATCGGTGGAATTCCAGTTGGCATCATTGCGGTTGAAACTCGATCACAACATAAAATTACTCCACCTGACCCTGTTCGTATTTGAAGAACTGAAATCTAACTGAGCTTTATTAAATGTCTCAGGTCTTCCCTGAATCACAAAAGTCGTTGAGAAACCAGCCCGGCTGCGTTCTTTTCCCAGACAGCGCTTTCAAAGTTGCTCAATCTATTCGCGATTTCACTCGCGAGAACCTTCCCATTATTATAATGGTAATTTGACTGTCTGTACTATCGCTGTGGTCTGATCTCAATTAGGCTAACTGGCGGGGATTTAGCGGTGGTCAGAGAGATATGCACGACGAAGTCCTAAAATACGGTGCTATGATGGTTGATGCTCTTCGCGAATGTCATGTTCCTGTAATTGTATATCTGCCTCCGAACTCGGAACTACGTGGTGGCGCCTGGGTCGTTGTCGATCGCAACGTTAACCGTAATGTTATGGAGATGTATGCAGACCCATCCTCTAGAGGAGGCGTTCTGGAGCCGGCCGGTATTATTGATGTCAAATTCCGAAAGGCCAAAGTTAGTAACCTTCTACAACGCAATATGCTTTGCACTTAGCAATTTCATAGCTTGAAGCTTTGATTTCCAGACTCAATCCAGAGCTTCTAAAGGATCCAGAACGGTTGTCGGCGCTTCGGCCAGTCTATATTAGCGTTGCCGAGAAGTTCGCTGATCTTCATGATACTCCCCATCGCATGCTCGCTGTCGGTGCCATTGATGGAATCCTAAGTTGGGAGAATAGCCGTCGTTTCCTATACTGGCGGATTCGGCGGCGTATGATGGAGTGCACAATTTTACAGAGAACGCCACGCGAAGTACTCCTTTATGCTCTAAATCTCCCGTCTACAACAGTAGACATTTTCGACATTGATCTGCTGAGAATGGTTTTCCAGCGTATTGCTAAGAAGGAACAGGATTTCAGCGGACATGCCCAAGATGAGCAAATCGTTGAATGGCTTCAAAACAGTCAATCGAAGATCGATGAGTTTCTGAAATCGCCCCGCATGCAATTGAAAGCAGACCAGATGCTGAGACAAATGGACAAGCAGGATAAGCTTGACTTATACCGACGATTACAAAAAGAGCTGCACCAAGAGCAAGAAAACTTGGCGCTTTAATTCCTGAGTTTTTTATAGTTAATTATGATAAATTAATGAGCCATGTCGATGATAGATATTCATTCTGATTTCGGGAATGAACCAAACCTTGCAATTTGTTGACGTAACTTGTGATTGTCGGCAACAGTCTGAGCGAGTTCATGTCTTAAATGGTCGAGTTCGGCATTGAACTGGGCAGCCAGTTCCATCTGATGCAACTTAACGGGAAACCGTTGCGAAATGAGAGTCATCTTACCTTTTGCCCATGGAAATAACGGATCATATCCAAATGAAGATTGCGAATATCATTACGTATGGCAACGATGGGTTCATCCAAAGCAGAGCGAATAACCTAACCCAATTAGTCACCAAAAATGATTGACAGAATAACTCAATCCAACCTCAGCCTGAATTGAGACCCCGGACGGCGGTACCGATTGATTGAATGTTTGTAAAGGGAAGACAGGTGGCTTAGAGCTATCTGCTGGTTCCGACTGTTCAGGCAATTCTTCCGGCTGTTCTGTTGATAGTGACAATTTTGAAGCAGCCGCTGCTTCAGAGTTCAAAGTTCTGGCGTCTTTGTAGACACCATCTGCATTCGATAGTGATAAGATTTCAGTTAATGACAAATGCTTTACATTCGACAGACCTTGGTCTTTACAAATAATATCGTCAGCTCGGTTCAGTCCGAATACGTTCTCAACAGACACAGGGCTAGTTCGCTTTGATTCATTTGGCGTTACCTTCACAGGCATTGGTTGGTCCTCATCTGAAGCCATCATGGACATAGGACTGGATAACTTCTCTGGCGACTTCTTTTCAAAAACAGCTGAGCGCTGAACAGGTTCACGATCATCATTCTAAATGACAAAATATAAGCCAACGTGAATTATGAATCCATACATGATTTACTGAAAGGATCGTTGGATTAACACCTTCATGGGCATCCTCCGACTTGTAAGCGACGTCATCGCGATATTCACCAGAAAGCGATTCTGAGTAGCCAATTTTCTGGGGCAAATTGTTTAAAGCAGGTTTTTGCTTCTCCCTCCGACTATCGCGAGCCAGGGAGAACTCGGAATTCATCCTAGACTGGACTGGAGAGAAGAGAGAGCTGCCCTTCATCAGCAACGACATATTCTGCGAATTGATCAGGCAATATTAGTGAGCTGAAGAGAATATCATCACCTCTCGATTATCACGAAGGTCATCGCCTTCAATCTCTTTCCGATTCAGATCAGAAATCGAAGCCGTACTACTTGAATACTCTTCACGAGATGGCTTGTCTGACGCAATCTGTTCACCTCGCGATATGATGGGTTTTTCTAAAGCTTTATAGTCCACTGTAGATCTTAAAGGAGAAAACATCGACGACATGGACGCCTTTAGATATCGGTGTCAATTTATCTCACAAGCAACAATTGTCGTTCTTGTTACCAAAGCAGGAGCTGAAGACTGCACTAATTCAGGTGAAGCTGAACGCAGCTAAGCAAAACATGACGTTCGTTGATCTTTAACTCACAAGTGGTTTTAGAAGAGCGAATTGGAGAGAAGAACGAAGACGATATGGACGCCGCGCCTACAGAACTATGAACTAAACTGAAAACGAAAAATAAAAACAAATCTATACCAGGAGTATCAGCAATTGCTGAGGCGCTGAGTTCGGTAGCTTGATGAATAGGCAGTGTGACATATTTCAACAATCTGGTGAAAGCTCCTGAAAACTTGAGCAGCGGCTGCGATGTTGAACGTAGATCATAGACCGTGGTCTGAACTTACCAATCATCAGCATTATCATGTAGCAGAACTTCCATCATACATACACAAGGAATCTGTTAAAACAATAGAGGCTCCATTCGGGGCGAATTGCACAGCCGTTAAAGGCGCCTCGGTCTGAATCCGGGTCGCGATCTTCAGTTTGGCGCCGATATCGAAAAACGAAACGAAACGATCCAGGCCGCAAGTCACGAAAAACACCTTCGTGATGATGGTTGAGTTTCGTCGAACTGAGCGGATGCTGAACTTGACGAACCTTGTTAGTAGGTGAGAATGCAGCACCAGTAACTGGTGCTGCATGAACATTGACGAATTTCACAACGACGCCTTTCGATTTCACATCATAGATGACGATGGAGCCGCTATCATCTGTAGCACAGATGAGGTATTTACGTAGAGGAGAGAAGACCAGGTTCGTGATCGCCTAATTCCATTATTGATCAGATGGCTTCAGAATCGGTTAAAAGACAGACCGCATGTGAGACCTCATGAACGATTTTGCTCAAGATAAGGCTGTAGAAAACGAGATTATGCTCGCTGCATGACGCCGCATAGCTGGATGAAAACAGATTTCAATTTTCGGTGTCGCTCTCGAATAACCAGAAGCCGTTAGATAAAAAAACTACAATCTCGAAAACGCAACATGCCAAAATAATGAAGAGATTTTGAAACAAATAAAACCTGTCATCGTTATTGATAGCGACACGTTTAACCGCCTCTTCATGAGCCTTGTAAGACGTATAGCGTTGCGAATTAAACGCGTTCCAAACCTGGCAGGAACAACCATTCACCAACCCAGTACATCAGATGATGTTATACTGACATGGATCTCACCCAGATTCGATCCACAAGATATATATCGATGTGAGTCTTGAGATAAACAAACACAATTCAGAACCAGATTGCTCTATAGCTCGCGTTAATTACAGAAATCGAGCAGAAATGAAACTCCTTTTTGAGAACAGAATTAAATGTCAGAAGCTGACCTGAATAAGCTGCAATGGCTCTAAATCGAATACTGAATGGACATAGATAGAGCCATCAGAGGTCAGAGACACCACTTTCGTATCTGCTGCATCATATGCAACTATCTGACCTATCAGATATGGACGTCATCAGCTGATTCTCGTAAAGAGCCAATCCCAGCCCGAACCATGATCGCCATAGCTGAATCGAAGGCGGCGCCATTGCTGAACAGGGATTCCCGATTCACAGGTTGTCACATGCAGATCGCCCTGACGTTCGAGCTGGCCAACTAGGATGCCACGAAATGGCTCCTCGACACCCATTTAGTCGGGGCAAGGTTGCTGCGAACTTTTTCAACGCCTCTGTCTCTATGTGTTAGGCACACCAAAAAGTCGACGCTGTTGCGATAACTGCTTCGATCCAGCTTCGTCGAAGTACGATACCTTTTTTTAAGGGTAATCACCTAAAGATAAAAAAAAGTGAAAACAAATAGAAACACGAGCAGTGACTATTGGAAAGGAGACAGTTTGATATATATTATATTATTATGCTGTGCATCACTTATTGAAGCAATAAAAATACTTTCTAGGGAGATTATGATATACAGCTCAATATCGTTAACAACGAGGCATGGAGAACGTTAAAGCCATTTTTGATTCAAGTCATTTGTTCGATGAGATGGCCGGGGCGGACCTCCTCCAAAATCGAGGATCCGAACACACGTTTTCGTAGTGTGATCTGCACGGCACTGGTTCTTCTCAACAGAAGCCAGGTCTGTAGCCAGGCTAGACCGAGAATAGCTGACAGCACGAAGACGATCCTTGACATCCACCATTTTCTAATTCCGGTTATCACCAGCAATCTTCGGCTAAATGTCGAATCGGCACACCTTCAATATGGATTATAAGCTTGCGGGAAACAATGGGCAAGAAACGCCATACCTTTTAAGAACTTTGATTCTACAACAGTTGCGAGATTGGAATAGACGGATGGCATCTTCCAGAATGTCATCATCGATCAGCAGCTGTTCGTTGATATGTAGAATCGTGAAGGGTGACGGCCAGTTCAGTCTCGAGATATCAACATTCTTATCTTCATTCGACCACGTAGTAAATGACACCGTCTGTATCAAATCCATGAGAATCCCTTCGCGAACACCCTCAGAAATTCTATCACCAACCTTCCAGGTTGTTCCGCTGCATTTCGTCGGCGTGTACGTCGACATATAAACTTCGGGATTGCAGGCGATGAACGCCTTCAGCTCGTCTATAGCGAACTGCCTGCCGACTCGCTCGGACAGCACCTGATACCCACCATCAATCGCAATCGTCGGCTGGCGATTCCGCCAAACCTACATGGGCCGTGCTGGATCCCAGCAGCGCATGCAGAACGTAGAGGATGTAGAAGGCGATGCAGACGCCAAACGCCGCCCCGACATTGCTCGTCTGATTCTGAAATGAAATCGTGGAAGTTCTATAGAGCAGTTAGTGACTAAGGACGACGTGACCCGACGACGTCGTCCCTACATGTAATATCTATCAGAGCACCAGAAGAACACAGCGCATATCCCAGCACAGATAGATGTCAATTGGCATAGCAGACCGAAATGCAATAGATATTCGCGCGTGCAGAACGGGCGGGCTTTAGGTGAAAGGATCGGCCGGATTGTGGGCGTGGCGATGGACGGCGCCGCAGCAGACGGAATCGCGATGGTCAGGCGAGATTTGGCTCGGGCGCGCTGGCTGGGATGTGAACCAGGCACGGGCTGTCCCATAAAGGTTGAAGGTGGTTTTGGATCGAGGCCGGAAAGGGATCAGAAATTAGATCCACTTGGCTGAGAGGTGATGGCACAGTCACCTTGAGCGAAAGAAAAAAATTTTGATTAATCCAAATTATTTTCGTTCCGCCTGCTTCCGGCGGATCTACTCGCTTTGATCGTTGTATGCTGTTCACGTGATGGAGGGGCAGTTTTGCACACCTTTGAAAAATCGCTGCCAACCATGATGTCATCCTATCAGATTGGGAGCAAAATTTCGTTTTATGAACTTTAAATAGGTGCTTGTTAAATACATGGGAAATATTATACGGATAGGTAAGTTTTTACATACAAGGCTATATGACAATATCGCCTGCTTTTGCTGCTTCTTGCGTATCGACTTCAACCTAAGCTAGGTCACTTGGCGGATATGCGAGTTGCACGTCAACAAACCATTTTCAAGTGAACTGCGCTCAATTGTGCCTGACCTGAGATTTCGACTCCTTCTTGCTGGAGCACCTAATCAATGCCAATCATTAAGAGTCATTACTAGAAATTGCTTTTGTCGAATACATTCAAAAGCTTTTGGCTGCGAGTAGTGCAGAGAGCCTCCAAATCTGGTAAAATCTCGTAGGACATCTTCATGAATTTCCGAAAACATTCCAGGGATAGCTCGACTGAATTATTATTGTTTACCGATTTTGGCATCTTTTGTATCAAATAATACACATACGTAAAGTACATTCATCCAATGTACGAACTGTTGCACAACGAAGATGTAATGGTGAATCAGAAGCCAAACTGTTAGCCAGAGCCATCTCACCGAATATCTCTCCATCTGAATATGAATCAGAAACATATTTCTGCGAGCAGGCCATCGACTTACTGGAAAGTTCATCAATGACTATGGAGCGATCCACATGCTGGTAAAGCACAGAGACCTTGCCGGTTATGATAAAGAACAATGAGGTCCCGTATTCGCCCTGTTTTATAACGTCCGTATTGGGAAGGTACGATTTGTACACCATTAACGATGCCAACACGTTCAGCTTCGACCACTATATTTTGCAATAAGCGTCGTCGGAGGGAGACGAGGGATTCACGAACGGGCTTATTTTCCTTGATGTTTCGCAGGATACTAAACCCCCTCAATGTATTCATCGTTCGTTGCGGTATCATACAGCTGAGGGTTTGCTTTAACTCAGGCGCGATATCCAGGAATCTAACAGAGCAGGCAACTTAGACTAAAGCCTATAAACGAATTCGATTACCTTTCAAAACATTCTATAGACAGATAAAGGAGCAGCGTTCTCTCAATACACGCAACAGTAGCAGTTCGTGGTGTGTCATTCAGCAAGGCGATTTCTCCAAACCTGAATTTTGTCAATTTTCCAATCTTACACTGACAGCGCTATGTTGACCATTGGCTATCTTTTAAAATATCGAGCTCTGTAGGTTTGCCTTCGTCCATGACGCTGATGCGGACTTTCCCAGAAACGATGATGTAGAATGTTCGATCGCGGGCGCCTTCGGCGACAACCACCTCGCCAGCGTCGCATTCGCGGAATCGAAACTGGCTCCCTAGGAGGCCTAGTTTTGACCACTAAAATACGATGGGCTGGATCCTTCGTATAAGTTTAAACAACAAACCGGTTTGTTTTCGACGATTCCGGCGAAGAAGGGCAACTGTTTCAGCCAGTCGGCTGTTCTTAGATGCTGGAATGGAACAGAGTTGAGCACGAGGTGAGGAATTGTTATTACAAGCGGTCCTGCTTACCAATCTTTGGCGAATTCTTGCGTTCAGTTGTGGAGAAAAGTCCAGCACTTTCATGAACTTTTCTTTGGTCACTTTAAGTAGAACACAGGACGTCAATGTTTTTGCTGTAGCTGTTCGTTTCGTCTCCATAATTAGACTGATTTCACCAAACCAGTCGTTCTCTTGCAGAACTGCTAATCTGGAGACCCGCTCGGCATTATCGGATGCGGAGGCGATCTCCACTGAGCCATGCACTATCAGATAGAATGCATCACCTTAACAGATGTAAATAATCGGAGAGTCGATGTTGCAAATTGTATACCCTCATCTCCTTGCTCAAATATGGTCACGCCTGCATTAAAGCTCGCATATACGAATAGCTCTCCCAATATCGCTAATCCTTCTTCGTCAAACTTTTGCAGCGGGCCAATTGTCTTCGTTTCGTAATCAGAAAAGAACGGGATCGCCTTGAGCGACGACGATAATCTCTTCTTCATGGCTCCTTGAAATGCGATAGACTCTACAATTTCAGGCGCGACTTTGGTGAACCTGCGGATATCACTCAGATTCAAGAACACATCGGCGCAGGAACGGATATGGCTCACGCTTGGAAATCGGCGACCGACAAATACAGCAATTCGGAATCCGACAAAGTTCGTGTCGTGATTGTTCTTAGTCCGAAAGAGCTGATGGATCCGGTATCGAGAGAAAGAGCAGAGCCTAAACAGATCTCACCAAAATAATCGGGCTTGCTTAGCACTCCAAGATAGATTTCAGTTCCATCTGGGCGATCCGCCACCAATTCGATCGAACCTGAACATCAAGCTTAGTGATTTCCTTATGATATCATAGTTTAACCGACCTGATAAAATTATATACAGACCATCAGCTGCTGCTCCCCTGTTATAAACAACTTTGCCCGCCTAAACATTATTTAGTTTAAAACGGCGACGTGAATCGGCTTCTTTCGTACCCTATATTTCCTGTATTCTAATAAAGCCGCAAGTTGATGCAGTGCAGTAAGAGGGACATTCTCAAAGAAAGGAATGCTCTTCAAGGTGACCGTCTGACAACGATTAAGTTTAGAGGAATGTGGTCGGCACATCTCTAACCATATTGCCAGCTGTCAATGTTAGCTCCATATCCGGGTTCTCAGTGATACAACGCTCCAGATTTTCAACAGGCATACACAGACTAAAATCAATCGGTAAGAGTGACGAACGTGATAGGCGACAGCCGTCTTACAGAATCACTTCCGAAGCCGTCTTGGCCGAAATCGGCATGCAGACGCCTTCGGGGACGACGACCCCAGAAAACCATTGCCCGGGTTCGAGTATCTTCAACTGAACAATGTTCCCATTATCGTCATTGATCATGATCTTGACCTATACAGAGATAAGCTTGCTGGTAGTAATACGCAGGCCTGGGTTCTCATACGTGTCCACTGACGATTACATACATCACGTATGGATGGCCAGGATGAACTCCCTGCTTAACAATCATTATTTCTGGCTCAAAAACCTGTCGTAGGAATTAGATGCTATAAAGATGAATCGAATTTCCAACCAACCTGTCTATGGAAGATATCTTTGACCTTTTTGGCTTGTTCAGGTCCAAATCGGTCGAAGAAAGCCAGACCTGCGATGGTCTCGATTGTGTCGAACGACCCGGCATCGTTCCTTGGACGAAGCTCAGTCCAACAAGGAATCTGGTTATCTGCACACTACCGTAGTCGTTTATGGACGAATTTCGGCTGTGCATCGTTTGCATCATACAATCGCGATTCCGAATGCTTAACTGCAGAATTGGTCTGGCCGACGTTTTTCGACGCTCCCGGTTTTCGGGCTAGGGAAAATCGCCGAGATTCTGCAGGCTCCTTCTCACAGAAATTTCCCATCAGGTGCTTGGTGAAGTCGGGGAATACCAAACCAAAAATCAGTACAGGGAACAAATCATGGGTCCACAGATCCAAAGAGAGCACGACAGGAAAATGACGAAAAGTATCGCTCTGCTGATCGAGGATTTCTGCAGGCCTGAGCCATCCAGTCACATGGATCCTGGATCCTAGGCTGACAATCAGTTCATTCAAGAGGCAAAATGATCAAGATGGGTTGTGAAGGTACCATTTGGGGCTGCCCACTCCCACGACTATAGTCCTATGTTGCATACATGACAGTCGGCCCTCTTTTCGTTACGAAACTTCCATAGATGCCACTTGATAGAGTTATTAAGATGTCTGACTGTATATCGAAGCCACTTGATAGCGTTATAAAGATGTCTGACTGTATATCAAAGTATACCGAACGAGGGATTCATTAAGCTTCACAGACATGCCGAGTTCATTCAAATAGCATGATAATATAAATAGGTCCTTTTATACATCATCCATGATGCAAAGTGACATAAAAACGATTCGACAGCGGTACGATTGGAGAAAGTTTACCAGAACAGTTATGTAAAGAGTAGGACAGGAACGAACTGAGGTGAACAAAACACGTTAAAGGTCGCCAGCCCAGTGCCCGATATTGAACAAGAGCGATTAGCTCTGATACATTTTCCGATTTTGCGAAATCGTCCTGAACGTCTATGAAAACTCTATGCAGGTCACTACTGCAAGCGATCAGAATCTGACAACGAGGACATTTATTTCAGACGACACGGTCCTATAATCTCTCCCTTAATGAAGTGATATTGGCTGGACTGTGTGAAGTCGATGTAGTCTTGGGCGCGATTTCTTTCAAAGGCGTTAACAAACATTTAGATTCGCATCATTGCGCAGTTTCAGCGGATTCAGCGCGCGTCTGCCTTCGATTAGAGCCTGGCATAGCGGCCGGCTCGTCCCAGCTAAGACGCCAGCCGCCATCATCTGATCGGATGTCGTACGGACGAATCCAGCGGCAGTCGGCCAGGCGACAGGCTTGTCCGTACGAGCGGCCGAGAAATACTTCTCGCCCGAGCTCGTCAGAAGCTGATGAGTCGCTGTCTGCCCCATTATGGAGCAGAATTTTTAATTCTGTCAAAGGATTGCTTTCTTTCTCGCACCACGGTGATAAAGTAATGTTTCTGGCTGTGTGTAAAGGACTGCAATGGATGTTTGGTTGCTGCAGGAAGCGTTTGAGAATCCCGTCGAGATCGTGGATTCTTCGGAGGCAGCTGATGATTTGATCGGCAGACCTGCCGAGCCTCCTTCGCCTGACCTTCAATGGCAAGGCGTTCCTATCGACGATATATCCTATGGGGAACTAAGGAGAATCTGTAGTGAAGAAGGTGACTTTAAGACGATCATACCCGACATTGCATTGTGTTCCTGAACCTTCTATGTCTTTATTAGGATTGAGAGTGTCGGAAGATCGCGATTTTATGCTGAACGAGTTGCGACAACATATTGTCTCTCTGCAAAATCGTAGAAGGCCCGAAGGACAAAATAAGAGAAGGCTGAGCAACGATGACACCAGTCTCGAACAGATTATGATGAAGAAAGCGAAAGTCGGATTTTCAAAAGATGAATTTGAAAAGTACTACTTGACGCCGATTTTTTAACGTCGCTGAACATGTTCAGGTATATGATATTAATGAAGGATAACCTCAAGTTTACCGATAGCGATGATATTGGGAAATTTTCGCCCAGCTCTTTCGCTCCTTCGGACAGCTCTCGCGAGATTCGACGCCAGGTAGTCTCGTTTCCGATTCGGTTCCAACCATCCCAACTTTGGTTGCTTTCTAGTCGCTGCCTAAACGTGTACCGACGCCGTTTGCGCATCTGTCTAACCGACGTCCATCACGTCGTGATTCGCTATCGGGTCCTGGAGCTATCGGTCCCATTCATCTATCGTTCCCATCAACTGTCACCAGCACTGAAGACATCCACGTAAAATGGTTATCTCCGTCATAATAAGCCGTCGAATGTGCTATTCAGGATTTGTCAAAGAGCTCCAAGACGGCAAGATCAATTTTGTCGTCGATTTCTTCTATGTCGACCCCGCTGATTCAGACGAATGAGGTTCTCGCCAAGAAGCGATTACAGCCGCGAAAGCCATTCAATCCTTACGCTCAGGTCTGCATGCGTTCATGTCGTTATCTTGGTGACTGACACTGTCTAGGTCGGTCCGCCTCCCAACAAGCCTGCCTTTAGGATGCAACCGCCAGTACCGAAACCGTCTTCCGATGAGCCTGTTAAGGCGTTTCACAAACTCGGAGATGATGGCGTGCTGAAGAAGCGACGCCAAGACGACGTTAGCATGCCGTCGTTATCGCCTCCCTCCTTCAAGGTAATTCTCGTTAATGTTTTTTATTTAATAATCATGCTTGATGTAGCCTCAGCCTCCTGTGGCTCAGAAGCTGAATTCTGAAATCTGCAAATCGGTATGAAGCTTATAGGCGTTTCTTCCTTCAGCTGATAGTCGTACAGGCTCCTGCACCTTCTTCATCCAAGACGACTTCATCATCGTTCGAACCTGCCAAATTTACTTTCCCGGCGCCAACAGCTCCAAAGCAAGCACCCGGGGCAGCCGCGTCTGTTATTTTTGCACCTAAATCGTCACCGACGCCTGCTCCGGTTACTTTTGCTGCGCCAGCTGCACCGGCAGAAGAGATTTGTCCTGTTTGTGAGATGGGAATGGATGACGTCGATCACAGTGAATGTAAGACTGGCGAGTCTTCTTCAAGTAAGGGATTTTCCATTATTGCTCTTATTGATTTAACGTTCTACAAGGCCATAAGCCATCTGTGGCGCCATTACCGGAAGCATCGGGCAGTGCTGGATTTTCGTTCCAGCTTCCCAAATTCTCTGAATCCGTCCAGAAGGATTCAGCGCCCAGCTTCTCCTTTGCACCTCCGAAGGTTGAAGAAACATTTACGTTCTCAGCCCCCGCTGCTAAAGTTTCTGGTGTATCATCGCAGTCGCCTGCACTTTCATCTCCTCCAAAATTCTCATTTGGAGTGTCTGCTAGGAAAGACGAACCAGCATTTGTGGAGAAGGCCGAATCGAAACCTGCTTCTGACGTGCTGTTCAATGCCTCGTCAACAGGTTTCTCATTCGGTTCTGTTGATGCCGTAAAGTCACCTTCTTTGGAACCTCAAGCTAAGAAGTCGGCAACTGAGGTGCCCGGCGTTTCTGCCCCCTCTTCAGCGCCGGCTTTCTCTTTTAAACCCTCGTCTTCTACCACTGCAGCACCTCAGCCTGAAGTTACCGAATCCAAACCTGCTGAACAACCGAAACCATTTTCGTTCTCATCGGATGCGGCTTCGTTTAAATTCGGAGCCACCGCCGAACCAGCAAAATCTAACGCAAATGATGCTACGTCTGGTTCATCAGGATTTAACTTTGGAACACCTGCCTCTACAACCGCTACTGCTGCTCCTTTTATTGATCTTACCAAGGAGTCCTCTCCGCCGACTTCCGCTCCCACAACTGCAGAATTCAAGTTCGATCTGAAGCCCAAAGAGTCAGCGCAAGGCACATCTGCCACTGCCGGCCCAGCTAGTTCCTCCGCGCCATTCCAGTTCAATGCTCCGTCCTCTCAGTCAGCTGGTGGTGGTTTCTCTTTTGGATCTTCTGCTGCAGCTCCTTCCACAACGAGTTCTTCAGCTCAACCAGCGTTTCAGTTCGGCTCCACAACACCGGCGCCATCTTCCGCTGCGCCTTCTTCAACTCCTGCCTTCCAGTTTGGGTCGGGAAGCTCGACGACTCCGGCGCTTTCGTCGTCGACAGGATTCTCGTTTAGCATGAATGAGCCAAGCTCAGCCGTTAATCCTCCAAGTACTCCTTTAAAGTTCGGTTTGGCTGACACAAAGCCCGCGCCGACTCCAGGTTTGACTTCAAGTTTCGGTTTCGGCGCCTCGAACTTGCAGACAGCCCAGTCATCAAATGCCATGGAAGATTCCTCGACAATGTCGGCAAATAATGTCCCCTCAACCCCTGCTCCTGCTTTTACCTTTGGTGGTTCGAACCTGTCCACACCTGGTGTAGGTTTCGGTCAAAACCCAGCTTCGACTGGATCTGTATTCGGCCAGGCTACGCCCTCAACCGGATCAATGTTCGGTCAGGCTGCACCCTCAACTCCCGCTTCGGGATTCGGTTTTGGATCTGATGCTAACAAGCCTGCTATTTCGATAGACGGGTTTCAGTCTGGTGCTGGTTTTGGATTTAACCAGACTGTACCGCCTTCAACGCCATCCGCTCCAGCATTTTCATTTGGATCCGCAGCCACTTCAACTGCACCCTTCCCTGGTGCCATTAACTTTGACGCTCCTGTCCCTGAAAATCTTGGAGGTAGCTTTTCGCATGGAATGCCGCCGCAAGGCCGTACGATGGTCAAAGCCAAACGAGTCGCAAGAAAACGTTAAGTTCTTCAAAAATAAATCTAAACACATTTCTGTATATTTCGTTGGGGAAAGAGATTCCAAATGAGAGTTATGCTTGCTGGATTTGCGGGAGTTTTTACCTAGGTCGTGATCAACATAATGAACAGCGTTCTCTTCAAAGTGGCAAGTGCAGCTCCGCACCGACTTGCCTTGTTAACCATCGGGAAGGCTGAAACGTAAAATCCGTATCACAAGATGAAGTCCCCTTTGTTCTGAATAAATCGATAGGGGAGCAACATGGAACAAAATTCCGAAAACTGCATTTGTCCCAAGCTTCCAAATTCGCCGATGAGATAGGTTAAGCCTTCGATCTGAGGGGAACTCCCGTGTGGAGGGTCGGACGTAATTACTCCATTTCTTTGTACAACTTCAAACATTCTCATCAACGAGACATCCTGCGTCAAGAATGACATCTTCAATCGCTCACTTACAGCCACAACGCTAGACAGATTCCGGAGGAATATTGCAACGTGATATTCTTTCAGTATTCCAGGTCGTCTCACGTCAAATCCATTGAAAAATTCCTGCAAGCAAGATCTAGAAAGGTGATTGCTGCCTCTGGATAGCGCAGCAATCAGCAAATCCGAATGTTTAACCTCAGCATTTATCGAATGGCGTTGAGAAAGAGCCATGATAGAGCTGGCGTTGGGGTCACCGTCTGAAAAAAAAGGGACATTTAAGGGATCATTATGGATATTAGCCATCATACCAATTTGAGTTTTTTGCAGGACCCTAAAAACAGCATCGATGCTGAATCCTGGCTTCTCTGACAGCTTCCTCTTCAGATTAAACAACTGTTGTGCAATTCCAGCCAGCGAGCGTAGGAACGTAAGCAAGGCCTCGGAGTTAGACACGCATCGTAGGTCGACAGTTGAACCAGTAGCAACAGAGACAGATTCATCACTGACGACATCCGATCCTTTATAGCTACATTCTGTAGAATGCTGCCGAAGCTCCATTTGTGTTATTGAAGTCTCCTCAGTAGAGGAATTATCGGGCTCGGATTCAAGCATATCAGTGAGATCTTCCTGAACGGATGTTCCGGAGAAGGCATCATTGTGGATTCGATTTGGTGATTCCATCACCGTATTGCCGTCTGCAGGGTAGTTCAAACAGTAATTGCATGTCAACGATGATGGCCATCTGCCTGCTATGCTGTTTGAACAATGGCTTGCTTTGCAGCAAAACGAGGGAGCATGCATCGGATCGCTCCGTTTCAAATCAATGTACATTTCAGTTGCTGATGAGCGGTTGACATTTGGCGATACGTTTTCATAGTCAGTAATTGTTGAATTGAGTGTCCCGGAATCTTCCAAGTTATTAGCTGGGAAGGACATATCAGCTGGAACTAGTTGCACTCTTTTCTCCCTCGGCTGGAAATTAGGCATTGATTGATTGCTCTGATTTAATGGATTGGTATCATGTTGCCCCGCAGTTGGAATGGTTGAAGGCTCATGTCCAGTTACAGCGGTCTGCTCGAAAGGGGATGGGGTAGAAGTTGTTGCGACATCTTTGTCACCAATTAACAGCGGCAAAATTACGCTGTGATCGATCCCCTGTTGCTGTTGTTGCTGTTGTTGCTGTTGTTGCTGTTGATGAGGTTCTCTTCTGGTTTTCGCATCAAAGTACTTTAACCATATGCGCTCAATTGTTTCTATCGATGCAAGAGTTTCGAGGTCAGCCATTAAAGGCTGGAGTTTGCTGCCTGTTACTGGGAAACAGAAACGACGATTCCATTTCTCAAGAGTTATTATCATAGATGGAAATGCCCCAAAGAAATGGAATAAACATAGCAACTGTTCTCGGTCGAGTAAATAGCCCTGAAGCCAATTCTTAGAGGATTTGACAACCGTGAACCATTCGAGTAAACTCATACATGTTGTCTGAATAGAGTCTGAAGTCTGTCTTCAGAAAGTCCTTTGCAATCATTGCTGCCTACCAGATGAAAGAGCTGTTCGGTGTTCAGACCGTATTTGTAATTGACAAACGAAAGGAATCTCTGCCATTCTGATTCGTATTTGATTTCAACTGCTGATAGCAGCAGAAGCCTTTCAGAAATCAACTAACGACTATGCCAAGGGAAAATCTGATACCAGATAATGGGAGTATTCGAGTGGCACACCTCTGTTGCAACCGGGACGCCGTCAAAAATGGGTTTCATGACGTCGAGAAACGATGACAAATCGATCCTCTCGGAATAGGTTCCTGATTGTATCCCATATCTAGCCTGCCATCTGTTTCAATTCGATACACTACAGACAATATGCTAGCCTTCTTATGAGCAGACCAGTCTCGAAATGCTGATAATCTACTGGGTGACGTTGGAAGAATGATGCGAAAGAATCAGATGAAATAACATGGCTGAAACATCTTTATAAGAATAGCGACCAGCCTGATTTAAGCCGTTGTTACGCCTACAATTGTTCTGTCTGCAATGCTAACGCATTCCAGATGGCCCGAATCGAGCAGTTAGGATCACGCCAGATTCGCCGCTTAATTCGCTGAATATGAGCCTCGTTCTGGGCCTGCTGAGCTAGGCTCTGAACCAGGTCAAGCACAGCATTGGACGACATCAATTCAAACAACGGTAGATGTAGAGATGTGAGAAGAATGGAGAAGTGCAGGCAGCAGCCCCATCAAGTCTGAGGATGACTGAAGGGCGCGACCCGCCCTTATCATCGCCATCAAGTTTGAAGATGGCTGATGGGGGCGACCCGACCTTACCGTCGCCATCACCATAACGCTATTGTCTCCTTCACTTACTATTGTTGGTAGTCTATTATTCTGAGTGGAACGGTGCGTTAAAAACAGACCAGAAATGATGTTTGCAGCTGCAGACTGACACAATCAGGAAGAACCTGCCTCGCGATAGTGAAGGATATCGGCGCCCAGCTTCGAGATTTATTGCCCATTCAAATAGCTGCTCCATCCCTTTGGGATCTCATAATCAATCAAGTCACGTCGAGAGTTATTTGATATCGCAATATTGTTAGTTGAGAAGATTGCTAGTGAAGATAGCTTGCCTTACATTCAGTTCATATTATATGTTCTACAGAAGCTGTAAACGAATTCGTTTATCTATCCTTGCCGTTATTTGAGTCTTTGCAGGCAAACACCATCAGCGAGTGTCGATCGATTCTAAGTCGGCGTACTGGCTTTTGTCACGCATGACCCGATTGCAGATAGGGGCGATCTTTCTCTGAGAAAGTATTGCTGTCGGCCCTCGCTGTGGTTCGATTGCTCGATGTATTGTAACAGCCATATCAGACCATGCCCGATCTAAGCCTCGCTCTCTTTTAAAAGGCGCTTTATTGCGTCGAGCAGCATCGGCCTGATAAGGACTTGATGCCGTCGTTCTACTATGAAAATCATCAAGCGCGTCGCCAGACTGGTCCCACCGGCGTTGTACTATTCCGATTCGACAGAGTCGGCTTATTCCGACTCAAAGACGCTTTTCGAGCGCTTGGTTCTGATGCCGAATAACACGACGTTAGCACGATTATGGAGCGAAAGGCTTTGTCACTATCTATCTGAGTATGGCAGGATGTTCGGTTTCGCCGATCTTTTGATAAGATCCCAACAGTAAGTGATTCTCATATTCTCATTCCATTGATTCGTAACGGAACAGCCAATACACCATCAACTCCAAATTTTCAATAGTTTCTATTTGACATCTTCTTCTCGAGCCCAGTCGATATTCTTTGTAACGATTAGCCTTTCATCAATTCGTTCATCTTATAACAAAAACATGGAGCTATATTCTCGTGTCTATCCGACGAGAGTGACCAAAGGAAAAATGCGATTGCGCTTTGCGACAATCCCATGATTCGACTGCGATCGGGCGGGAGCATTCGACATGTCGTATCGCTGCCATGGGCGTCGGCGAACGCAGTAGTGAATGGGACGTCGATCCAAGCCGGCACCGCTGCCCTACGTCAGCGACTCGCTCGCCGCCAGCTGGTCTCTGAACCGACATGGATTGCTGCTGCCCTCCTGATTGCCAATCCCAGGCACCAGGCCAATCGGTGATGTTGGGTGTCTCACCTGGTCCTTTACATGCTGCTGCTCGCTGGGCCGTCTGGCAGCACGGCGGCGTCCTCGTCCCCGTTTTCGAACGTAGCCCGCGCCATCAGCTTTCAGAGCAGCTTCAGCGTACGAACGCCCAGCTGATCATCGTCGATTCTCGTCATCGAACATTGCTCGAGCTCGCTAACGATGCCTGCATCGGCTCGATCAACATCGACGATCTACAAGATGCGGGCGCCGCCGAGCCTCTCAGACAGGCTGAGATCAGGTTGGACGACGTCGCCCAACTGTTGTTCACGAGCGGGACAACGGGACGCCCCAAGATCGTCTGCCAGACACATGGCAATATCGCGGCTCAGATCGAGTCGATCAGCGAAGCCTGGAGCATTGACCAGCACGACCACGTCCTGCATTGCCTGCCATTGCACCATATTCATGGGATTGTGAATGCACTGGAATGCCCGTTATGGAATGGGGCGCAGGTCACCATGCTGGACCGATTCCAGGCAGAGGCGGTCTGGGCGGCATTGCGATCGGATTCGAGTTTGAATGTGTACATGGCTGTGCCGGCCATGTATGCGAAATTGATCGAGGCGTTCGACAGGGTATGGCAAATGATTGGCCGCATTCTTGTCGGATTAATAGCTACTGGTAGATGAATTCACAGCAGCAAGCAGAATGTCACGAGGCGTGTCGGCGCTTTCGTCTGATGATCAGCGGCAGCGCGTCGCTGCACGAATCGATTCTCAAGAAATGGGTTGGAATAAAGGGCGACATTGATGCTGCAGTTTATGCTGATGGTTGATATCAGGAGGAGATCTCAGGCCATGTTTTATTAGAAAGGTATGGTATGACTGAAACGGGCATGATCCTTTCCAACCCGTTGAATGGTCATCGGAAGCCCGGTTATGTAGGCAAACCGATGCCGGGCATTCAGGTTGTAACCAGAAGGCGATGCCTGAATGCATCTAACGTTTTTAACTTAGGTGAAGACAGATTCGGGGGAAAAGGGCGACGAGCTTCTAGTGAAAGGACCAGGCGTGTTGCATTCATATCTGAATGATGACTCCGAGACGCGAGCCGCTTTCGACCACGACGGATACTTCCGAACCGGTGATATCGTCAGCCAAGATGACGATGGCGATTATCGGATCGTCGGCCGTGCTAAAACCGACATCCTGAAGACAGCTGGGTTCAAAGTTTCTTGTCTCGAGATCGAGCACACTCTTTTGGAGCATCCCGGTCGTACCGCCCCCTTCCGGCCGTCTTGTTTCTGATATTGTTGTGCGCAGACGTGGCTGATTGTGCTGTGGTTGGTCTACCGAACATCGTCTACGGTGATATCGTCGCTGCCTTAGTCCAGATGAGAGACGACTCGGCGACCTCGACCTCGTCATTGAAGGCGTGGCTGGCGACACGCCTGCCTTCATACAAGCTACCCAGACGCATCCGTCTCGTAGCTGCCGTCCCGAAGAACGCTGTGGGCAAGAACGACAAAGCCGCAGCCAGGAGCCAACTTCTATCAGAATCATAAAACCCGCTTTTTCTGGAACATTTGAACTGCCGAGCCGATCCCGAATGCGATCAACAAAGTGGCCACGATCCGCAATCTTTTCGCCAAGCTGGAAGCACGGCCGACCGTGGCCGTTACCACCGGGCATGAAGTTCGCTTTCATCGCATTAGTTGACCGTCCTATAGAGCGTGATGGCTCGGCGGTCAGAAAGTCGTGGACGGTATTTGGTGGTGTGACGATTGTCCGACCCCTTGGCCCCAGCTACTACCCCAACCCCCGACCGCAGCTTCATAATGCAGTGGCCACGACACCCGTCACAGACGTAACGCAATCGCCCAGTCCGAAAGACCCCCCGCGCGCGCCCCACAGCGTGACGTCACGCGATCGCGCACCCGTTGATCGATTTAGTCTGGTTTGTGGTCTCTTTGCATCAAACGGGTGGCGATCTCGTTGTCGTCGCCCGGCTCCTCGACGCCGCGATGACTGGCCTCTCCGGCCTGATCCGTTCCGTACTCTGCGGGCTGAACGCACCCGAGGAGCCCGAGGTGCTGGAGTCGCCCATCCCGCATTACCGGCGCACGGACATCCACAGCGACTACAAGTTCGGCAAACGCCTCGGGCAATGCGGGACGTTCGGAGAGGCTCGCGCCGCCGTTCACAAGAAGACTGGCCAAGAAGTCGCCATCAAGATTGTACACAAGCACAAATGCTTGCTGAAGATGCTTCGCAATGAGGAAGCAGCGCTGAAGGTCATGCAGGTATCCATGTATTCGGATATATCCAAAGCTGCAACAAATCTGTCTCGTAGCATGGCAATATCACCCGTTTGTTTTCGGTCTATGAGGATCGCAAATCCGTCTACTTCGTTCTGGAGAAATGCTCGGGTGGCGATCTGATCGATCAGATTGTTCAAACTGGCAAAGGCCGCCTCGCAGAAGAACGTGCCAAAACCATCTGCTGTGAACTGGCTCTTGGTATTTCACATCTGCACAAAAAGGGATTCGCTCACTGTGATATCAAACCAAGCAATGTCTTGTACGAGTATAGCGAGAAGCGCTCCTGCGTTTTGCCCTCATCGTATTGAGCAGGTTCCACAAGGATGAAGTGAAGCTCATTGATTTTGGGGTGTCCCAGATGATTGGGCCGGGATGCATGCTTCATGCTGAAGTTGGATCCCCCTCATATATGGCTCCTGAAGTAAGGGATTGACTTCGATTTATTTGCCGGCGTTAATATGGCATGTTTCAGGTCTTTACGGGTTCATATACGGCGGCCTGCGATCTCTGGTCTCTTGGCGTTGTCCTTTTTGTGATGCTGTTCGGATTCAACGCGTACGCGACATTTTTGTTTTAATGTTTGTTGATTTCTGGTTGCGCTTGCTGTGTTGCTATTTCGTCCACGACTTGGGCCAAATGTCTTTGATCCCAGATTCAATCCTCGCGCCGAATCGGAATGCTGTGTGAATGGCGCCAATGCCAGTGTTCATCGTAAAATCTGCGCTCGTGTTCTTCGTGGATTCGACTCCACCACCCGCGACGGTTATGGGGCCTTCTTTCCCAGCTCGGTCCCAGTATCGTCCGAAGCCAAAGAAGTGGTCGCTGCGTTGCTGTCATCAGATCCCTGCAAACGCCCATCGGTCGAGGATCTCTTGAAGTTTTCTTGGTTCGGTGCCGCATATGCATGACCTGATTGCAAATGCCAATCGTGTGCTGATTGTCTACTACTGTCCTTTTGCTGCTCTGTCTGCGAATAAAGTGCAATTTTGTATATATTCATGTGATAAAGCCCTTGAATCTGGCAGGATATTATTGTAATAAACAATATCTTCTCAAAGCTCTAGAATGCTAGATGATCCCCGGGTGAATATTTTGTGCCCTCGATCGTATTTAGGCCTGAATTGGAAGGACATTCTGCGCCTAGTTTTAGGAGCCCAGCAGTCTAATCGAGACCCCGAATCTCACAAACCGCCTGATCATTCTGCACATGCCAATGTTACTAAAGGCAATCATGGGTTCGGCCATTGATACACGTTGGCATTGTCATGATTCCAAATACATACAGGAACGTGAAGACCGGGAAAACTCGCTCTCGACAACAACGTTTGAAATCGTATCGTAAAACTCTGGTAACATGTCCCCCATGTCGCTGTTCATTGCTATCAGCATTGGTCTCATTTCATATTGGTGTGTCTAGACTAAGGTCTCCAATACTTATCGACCTCTACTATCATTTGTGAACTACTCGTCGGGCATTACGCCAGCCCTGGCTGGGAATGTCACCACCGCCCGCCGCCAGTATCTCTACGTCACACAACGACTTGTTGATCTGACCCGGTCGACGTCGGCTGCGTTCTTGTCCAGATATACAAACCTATCCAATACCCATCGATATGGGTCATTGGTGCTCACGTACATCGCTTTCTCGATTCGTTCTTTTTTAGAGCTGTCCAGATGCTTTCTTTTGGCCAAAATATTACTTCCTGTCGCATTTGATTTGATCGAAACATTTTTCAGAAATCAAACTGTTGTAATTTGGAAGCGTCCCGAACGCCCACATCGGTTGCTGTCTGCTCTACCTGATATGGGATTCTACATCTCAGAATTGATCGAATATCGAGATCTGTTTCGTCACATTTGCAAGCAATGCCGAGGAGCAGGCGATGTTCGCGGCCAACAGCAAGAGCATTCTCTGGTCCTGACACGGGCCATGTTCAAGCTCTGGGTTTATCAACATCTGGTTCAGGCAAAGTCCAGAGAATATCACTGCAAGTTGATCCATTATCTGAACTTAAATGGCAGGGCCTCGCTAGATTTGCTGTTAAACCGCTTCTTTGACCAGTTCGCCTCAAGCCCCTCGCAAGGTCATTCGAGATTTTCATATTACCCGTTGTTTTCAAGAAAAGTTTACTTGTTTAAGTTTCCACTTTTTCCATTGAAATCAGGACTTCAATTTATGTCAATATGCGTTAGGTATGGATTTTACTGATTACTTCTTCATGATCGCCCTGTTAAGCAAAGGCGGATCCTCTCCTGGGTTTCAATGTGCTTTCGACTGTAAGTGGGACTTTCTTTCGCCGGCATTGTCTAACCCAGCGATCAGCCTACGACTTGAACGGTGACGGCAGTGTCGACAGCCATGATATATTCGCTGCAATCTTCCGCGGCTATCAATATATTTTGGGCAATGACATTTATGCTCTTGCTAAGGTTTGTACTGGCCGAAGCAGCTGGTCGACAATGTGACGACATTTATAGTGCGTTTCCGGGGGGTCTCGTGAGCGCCCAGCACTGGAAAACGGCCTTGAGCGCGATGCTCCGGTGGTTATCGCCTTTCAGGATTTCTACAGCGCCAGCTTAGATGATAGTGAAACTGACCTAGGTAATGATTTCTCCTTAATTGCTCGCACATTCGTCGTTTGACGAAATGGCTTGGTCTTCTTGCAACAAGTTTTGCTCAAATGCTTTTGACCGTTTCGTTTTATAATTCGTACGTAGTGAATTATGTTAATCCTTTGTTAACATTTAGGAAAACTGATTCTGGACGTATTCTATCGTCTATTGCGAACTCGATCATCAATTCAGATTTATTCCACATCAGACACCGTATCGCTCATGCAGAATTCGGATCGTCTCCCGCCCATTCATAAACGACGTACTGCTGATCGGGCTGTCTCCAGCATGATCCTCCCTGACATTGCTCATCTTACGGTTTGTAACGATCCGCTCCGGATTCTGCTCGGCAACCGACCCCATTATACTTCAGTCGGAACAAATGATGGGCCTTAAATCGATTTTCGACCACGCTTGTCAGTCACCAACATCTGAAGAGATGTCACGAAAGGCGCTCGCTGATGCGTTGCATGTTTTCCTGAACGATGCCGCTGTTGTGAGCGATGATGTCATCTACGAATTTCTGACACTTGGTTGGATAGCTGGGTAACGATGCTTCATGGAACTGATTTCAGTTCAGGTTTTGACCAGAACCGCACCTGGGCGTTAAGTTTCACCGAATTCGCCCAGCGCATCTCTGAATTATATTTCGGGTCTGCAGTAGATTTGCATCGTATCGTATTTCATATGATTGATAAGAACAACGACGGTATGTATGCCCATTGCTTGACCATATTTTTGAACCGTATTATAGGACAATTGTCCTTACCAGAACTCTATTCGATCTTGGAAGATCCGCGAGTGTCACCAATCTTGAGCAAAGATATTGAACCACTGATGGATTTGATCGTCAGCAGAAATCACGATCCGGACAAATCCGAAAACGTGGTATACTGGAGTAGTTTGCGATTGTCGGTTATTTGATTTTAGCTTCGGCCTTTATCTTTCATGACTTTTAGAGCTCAAAATTGTTTACTGAGATTGCAGGTAACCTTTCATGACGTGACCCGGATATGGAAGAAACCGCAGGCGCTTTCAGTGTTCAAGAAGGACATCTGGGAGGCCATTGAGCAGCATAACGAAAAGTCTACCGGTGATGAACCTCCAGTGTTGGCCGCCAGATCGGCCCGCGCCATCCCCATATTACTTCCGCCCATCCTGAAAGTAGATTAAATATTCTAGGCATTGAGCACGGGACTTTGGAGAAAACATAATCTGTATTTGGTAGTATTCGATTTGCGTATGCTGCTGTTTTGACAATATGTAATCTGAAGGCATTTTAGAACACTTTTTATTCTCTGTATTTAGTTGTGTTTAGTTATCGGTTGTTATTCGCAAGCTATTTTATAATCAAAGCTACTCAATGCAATTGCAAAGGCTTGTAAAGGGGTCAGAGGCGCTCTACATCTCATATTAGTATTGCACACTGACTGCCATAATTGCACCTACCTGAAATCCATAGTGAAATTATCTTTGGCGACACGTCCAAATTGCATAACGACAACGCTGTCTTGCGCCGAAGGGGTCACATTCGTCTGAGCTGGCGCATGACATCCCGTCTGAATCAGCTGGAAGTTCTTGACACTCGCCATTGTGACGCGCCCATTGAAATTCAACACGTAGGCGCCGACCTCTAATTAAATACCTGTCAGGTCGCATTTCAGCACAAACAATAGGGAATTACGATCGCTCCATTTCGGAGGTTTGTTCTCCAGACAGAGGATCTTATTAGAAATTAAATGTTCTCCGCTTTTGAACGCTTCCAAGAGCTCGAGTTTGTCGCTGCTTGCCGATCCTCTGCAGCAATCATCAGGACAATTGTTGTTGTCAATTGAAGGGAACGCACTCGGAAGGCAGCAAAACAGTCATCTTCCTGGGTCCCCGAGAACCCAGAATATTTGACTGATAAAAGACGCATCCAAGCTCCTATAAGGAATGGTTTACAAATCGATGTCAATGCAACGTTTTATACCTTTCTGGATGTTTTTGGAGTCATTAGCGAGTCTTGGGTTGCAGAATCTTTCGGTTTCGCTCCACTATCATAAATGGTAAATTCAGTCCCGATGAAATTCGACCTGTTCCGTTTTTGATCAGTCATGTCGGTGACAATGGGTTTATCAAAGGCGAACCGTAGTTTCCCCACGAAATTTGAAGAATCCTTATTGAGATCATGGGTATCTTTGGAAATGAGATAATTTGAAGATTTGTTCTTAGTCCTGTACAGAAACCTGTCATCAACCACAACTAACCCTGCACCATTGCAACCTTTTCTTTGCTGCCAAAATGAAGTGATCGCCGTTCTTCAAGTAGAGCTCGTATTTTGGATAGAGGCGGTTCTTTAACCCGCTACGTTGCCTAATGATGTAGCATTGAAGCTGAGCGGACGGTGGGCTACAATAGCGATCATTTCAGTTGGGTCCCACAACATATAATGCTGGCTCCAACCTGTTCAGAAACCGGTTCATATCCTTAAAATCGATATCGCCCGGGGAAAGCGCTGATGATGGATCAGGTTCCATAGCGTTGGTATCATTGGATGCGGTTGGGTCAAAGATGGGCTCGATTGCGTCCGTGCTGCTACTGCTTCCTTCCGAAGATCTTCCTTTCCCATCCTGCTTGCAGTTGAATTCAGATTGACCTTGTAAAAAACACCGATTACATCAGTGAAATCATCGGCCACTGAGCTGCTCTGCTTCTTGACGATACGATTGGTTGGGCTGGAGCCAATAACAATCGCTGTGTCGTCACTCGTCATCTTTATGCTGGAGGCGCCCGCCATTGCCGCCTTCCTGGCCTCTTTCTTTTTTAAAGCTAACGCCCTGGAAATAGCTTCAGTTCCTTCTAGAAGAAAATACGTTTGTGGTTGTTGTAAGATACCGCTGCTCTGCGAGGATATCTTTCATTTTGTTCTTCTTATCGTCATTGTTGATTGCCGACGCATCTGGCTGGTTTGGCGGCGATCGGTGAGACCCGTCACTTCCATCAACATCATCAAATATATGTTTATTGACAAACATGCTGGCAGGAGAAACGATGGGGAACGATCAATGGCGGAACCAAAACGATGATGAAGAGCGATCTTGATCGTCTCCGTTGTACCCACTCCAATGTTATTTTCATAGATCATAATAGTGTTAAAAAGGCCAGATGTACTTAAGCTATTCTGATTCTCTTACGAAATCCCCGATGCTGGCGTTTTTCATTGCATTTCAGCGCAAAGGAGGCAGGCAGTCAAACTTGAGCCTTTCTTAAAACTCAGAAGCAGAGCAATGTTCTACAACCTCGGATGTCAGAGTGAGACTTACTATGTCGATTGATAACGACCCGTAGATATGATGTTTTTCCTCTTTTCATTCATCCCGACTGGTCTAGTCGCTATAAACATATTTCGGCGATATATCAAACCGATTTAATCAAATCGTATATGTTGTTTAATTCCTAGTTTAACTAATTGTCTCATTTCCGCCAATATTGATAACTGTAGCGAATATATTTCTGAATCTGCTTAAAGCTCCTGTGTTCGAGTCAGTTGAGGGCCTCGAAGGAGAATGCGATCTGGTCTGCGAAGGAGATGGAGCTCGCGAGTCTGAAGATATGTTCTTGATACAGCGTGTTGCACGCTCAACGAATGCTGGGTAATGCGGGCATGAGTTTACTAGCATGGTATCCAGGGTCCGCAGCAGACCAGAATCACGTATTGGAGATCGTAGTCTTACATGACGAGATAATCTGATCGAACAGTTTTGTCAGAAGAACCAACAAGAGTACAACTAGCCTGAAACCTCTGCAAAGCTAATCCTAGTGCATCACAGCATTGTTCTCTTTCGGGAGATTCTGCTGAGTTTGTCATCGCATGAAGCGCAGCGTCCAGGGCTGACAGCACCTATGTGATCAAATGAGTTCAACAAAAATGAGCAAAAGTTATAAACAGAACCTGCAACTCATATAGCTGCATTGAAGTGTGCTCCTCTATTGCTAGAAACGCTATAACCGATGCTGCACCCGTTGATCCCGACGGAAGTAGAACCGATAGCGAAGAAGGCGATAAGGGATGCTCTTCTAGATCCAGAGATTGGCGACGAAGAACGGTTATCGCAACCTGTAATTCAACCGAACAAGTCAGTCAAAGTAGATTGTAAGCTAACAAACTATACCTCTGCGACTACTGCAGTATCAATCATGTCCATGAGGAGCTGTGTAGCGATCGACTTCTTAATGTTAGGAAATGTTGAGAATGCTAGATTTTATATTACGTACACGATTGGCTTCAGTGTGCAGAGACGCCTGGAACGATTGAGACGCTTCAGACACAGTTAACAACAAAGTGAACATGTCGGGCGTCAGGAGTTCATTCGCAGGGCCTGATTGGCGAACGTGAGATACGCAATGTCCAATGATAGTCAACCAGGCTGATAAGAGCCGCCAGTCTCTCATCACATTATTATTAAGAGCGTTCATTACCTGATCGCATTCAGATGTCATTGCATTTCAACTTTTTCAGTAAACCGACCACAACTTCAGAAACATTTCTCGAATAAACTGCTGGAGCAATCTTGAACACAGATGGAAGCATTGAAGCAACAGCATTGGTGACACGTTCATCGACACCGACGTAATACGACAATATCGACAGCAAAGTGGCGGGCATACCGGGAACTTGCAGTAGGATAGAACCTATTCAGAATTAAGTTCGATTATATCGGAGCATTATCTAAATTAGTATTACTGGGGAATGTTGTTAAAAGCTTGACGCAAAGTGTTGGAGATGATTGAGCGAAGCTCTGCATTGCCGAATGGCATAGATTAAGTTGAGCAATACCATCCTCCTAGAAGCACACTGAGATTCATAGAGTAACAAATGATACCAAAAGTTACTCTGCGAGCTGATGAAGCGAAAAGCGCTACAGCGATGTCCAAATTGGCTGCCACTGCAGTTTTGAAGTCATAAAATTGGTCAAGCAATTAAGCAAAATTGTTGATTACCTATTTTGTCACAGCAAATTTTAACCCCTCTCACGAACCGCAACCCGCTACATTGTCGGAACTGAACTTGAGCAGCTAATCAACGTAAGCAAAGAGATTTCATATCGACCAACTCCTTACGCCATGATTGTTGCAAGAGTAATGCAAGCGAGTGAATCGCAAGCGAAGAAGCGCACATGGCGTTCTTAGATGCCTGGCATTGATGGCTGCTTTGTAGAGTGTATATCAGAACGTTTACGACACCCAAATCAACCTTGGGAGAATTAAGCCGTTTCCATCTATCAGTTACCAGATTGACTACCAGAGATTTGACTCGATCTTCGACAGAAGAAAGGGCGGATATTGTCGAAAGGGCATATAAGCAGGCTTGAGATGATGATGATCGATTACGTAAGATATCAAAGAGAAGTGGAACTGGATCCTGAGAAATCAAGTCAGATTGGCTTAGAGCAATCCAAACTGGTTTAACTTGAATGGGATGTCTTGAAAAAATGGAATGACAAGCACGAATGATTTCTAAATCATGGAAATTTAGATCCAAGCATTCAGCAAGCGCAAAGGTCATGTTTTTCGTTAAAGTATTAGCATCTTTAGACAGGATTCGCATTGCTACAAGACATGTAGATCCACCTAATGGATTATATCTACGTAGGCACTCCACAATAGCATCGCAATCAACACTTATTGGTGTACTCTGGTCTGATTTACTCAATAAGTAATTTTGACTTTATGAGCAATTCTACCACTTACCGTATGTAGCCAGTTCTAAAAGCAGCTCGAGTAGTGGTTGTCCATTTCTTGGAGGGCTTACTTCTTTCAATCGCTGTTGAATATGCCTTGAAGGCGTCACTCATTATGGGCGTAAGAGCGGAACACGAATTCGGAAATACCTTACAGATGAATCGGTTAGAAACTCATCGATCAATAAAGGATATGCTTTCACCAAAGCAAGAGCTAGTTGGGCACCATGGTCGGCGAACGTTCCATTTTCCACGCTCAGCCCCTAATGAAACTATTTAACGGCGGTTATGTGCTTTATGACGAGATTACGTGGAGAGCCAACTCGACTGGACTCTTCGTCAATTCTGATATAATATCCAGAGTGGATGAATTCCCAATCACCTGGGGATGCAGCAGAAGCAGAATAATGTCACCATATATTGACGTTAGCAGCGGGTCTGAATCTGCGACAGCATATGTTTACTCCCATAGTTATAGAGCCACGACTACCTTTACGGTCATGGAATGACCAGGATTGGATTACGGCCTCAATCCCGCCCAGACGGATTAAAACAGCTATGGCAGGTGGATGCTTCCAGATTAGATTCGCCAAAACAGATGAGCAATGCTTTGAAAGTGATACGTCATTCGGGCGACAATACAGACATATCTGAAAGATTTCGGTTATTCAAAACCTAAAGAGGATTTGCGACAGATGACAACCGTGATTCCTTTTACGATCTCAACATCTTCGGCGATCGCTTCAGCACCTAGAATATCTCTGAGCATGTAATGCATGAAGACAAGTGAAAAACTACCGGCAGGCAACGATACGATATGTTGCAAAACTTTCAAAGCTATTTCAGCTTCACCATCATCAAAAACTGTTGGCTACAATGGTCTTAAGTCTCCAGCGAAAAATATAAAAAAAATATTCTATCGGTACCTTACTACAAGAGAAAAACATTGCTTCTTTGACTTTGATCATACCGCCAGCATTGATGAATCTTGTTATATTCCCGGTCGAGATTGCGATCAGATAGAGCAGCTGCACAGATTCAACGTCGCTTCCGAGCATTAAAACAATATGACGTAAGTGCCGGCATCGGGCGATGGATTCTGCATATGACCTGTCTAACATTCTGTGAGTTAGCTCTGACCAGCCGTATAGAGAATCTAAACCTGCTGTAGCTTTATCCAATACGTGTTTTAGCAGTATTGGGAAATCTGCAGATGTTCCAGGATCGCAGAGCGCGGCCTTGACCAAACGTTTGGCTTCAATCGGTAATCCATCCAATTCAGGCAGCGGATCATCTTCATCAGGAGTGTTCAATGGAACAGATCCAATAGCGTCGTGCTTGAAAGCATCGCTGTTTTGCTCCTGCTTTTTTACTGACATAGCAGAATCCTCCTGACAATGGATCGGCAACAGTAAGGCTAGAGCAACGTTAACGAACCTGAATTTCAGTTGTTGACGAATCCGCTTTCTCAGGCTCGATTGGCGCCCCTGTCCATTGGACAGGTTTCGGGTGCTGAAGGCGTGATACATGTCCTCTCCACAGTGACTGAATTTTGATTGAAGAGCTCCATCGAATTCGCAGATACCTGTAAAGCAATCAGGATCAATGTTAAAAGCGTTTTAGCCTGAGCCGACTCACTTTCGAATGGACTGTTGCAAGAAGATACACGCCTTCCTTTTTAAACGGTATCGACTTCGATGCTGCATACCCCGAACATGGCGCTGGATTTTGGTAGCCATTTCAGCAAGGACACAGCCGACCAAGGCTTCCAAGCGTTCATATACACTTGCTTTAAAAAAAACTTTCGATTTGCCGATTTGTACCAAGGGCGACGGGAACTCAAGTCCAAGAAATTGGAAGAGAAAAGCAACTATTCGTAGATGAGACAAGGGTGTCAAAAATAATAATATCGGTATGCATTACGCTGTTCCTTTTGAGATAAGGATAGATTACGTGTTTGAGGGCAAAGTGTTCCAAATCTTTTGAAAAGAGAATCGAATGAATGTCCTGGGAAGAAAGTGAGTTGAATTGAGTTCATATATCTTATACTCACTTTGCGGGTACCCATCGGACCTTATTCGAATGGCCTCGACAATCCCAATGTCTCTTAGTTGACCTGGAACAAAAGCTCTCAATGTCCTTCAAACCAATATATAAATTCACATATATTTACCCGCAACCATTTTGGAGTCGAATGTCAAAGGGGCATTAGCACTGTTCGATTTGATGCAGCGAACAAAGTGAGGATCGCAACTTGACAAACGCGCCGTCAAATCGATTAAGGATTCGTAGAATTGTACCACCAATGTCTTCTTTGAGGTCCCAATGACGTTAACGCTTTTACGTGTGTCTCTTTGTATGTTCGATGGGCTTTGCCTTGTAACAGCCACGATATCATCGAATAGATGCGCAATGAAAATCGAATGACACTTTGAAATTAACTTGAATCAAATGTTAATTCAAACGCAGCCAGACGACCAGATGAACTTACAGCTGTTAGGCTGGTGGAGAACTGTTGCCGATTCTTGACAAGAAATCCTGTCACTGTATAAGCAACGGTACCGCAGTAATGCTTGATGCTGAACATGTCTCCTCCAAATCGCTGGCGTATGAAATGGGCGTTCTGTACCAAGAAATTCCGATTAAACAAGAGATACCATTATGCCATTTACTGACTTGAGCTGTGGTACCAGTGAAATTTTGTTCCATTTTGGTCAGCAACGTGGCATCAGTTGCTTTGGGAAACTTCGATTCCTCATCAAGAATGCGAATCAGGCCTAAAGGCGTCTAGATGGAAGTCAGATAGCATTTAAAATTAACAAAACGGTTATCTGAACCTGCTCAAACAGATCGATACAAGGCTGGTTATTATGATACACAATGTGACCAATGTCAATCCCCTCAGAAGCATATGCATCCAGTTCGAATTTGAACATGTAGTCGTTAAAAAGAACTAAGAGACGTTAAACGTAGTCAGAAAATCGCCTGCTAGGCATACGCTGCAATCTCTCATTGGCGTAGTTGATACAGAGCTGCTCAAATGAATTCGTTTTGAAAGATTCAAATCCGAAAATATCCAGAAGCAGAACCGAAGCACAAGCTTGGTGCTTATCGCTTTCAAATTCTTGATTCAGTCGCCGGATGATGAATTGAAAGCAGCGCTCATATAGTTGCTGTGCCAGCGTATCCCGTGTACTTGATGCCTAAACAGTTTATTGTGAGCCAAAAACAAAACTCATGGCTTTGTAACCTGTTCTGTGTCATTCTGCATGAAAACCGTTTCATCTCGAACATACGACACCCGTTTGGTTAGAGCCAGTGAGAGCTCATCAATAGGGCAGCCCAATATTTCGCTTACGGTCAACAAAGATTCCCCTGATCGAAGACTCAGCATAAAATATTTGGATAACAATCAACAGTTCATTACAGACCCGATAAACTTTGGTCTACATTGGCGGCGGCAGACTCCGAATCAGTAAACTTTATATTGCCTAAATGTAGAATGGCACACATTACTTCCATCAGATTGCTGCATTCTTCTTCAGTGAATCGTGATACAAGCATTGAATCCTGAACGTGAAAGTCATCAATGGAGAGATATTATAAACATGACGGTCGCACTAGAAGAGACTGATATTCGGAAGCAGGATCCTCCCCATTGATTTCGTAGCAACCAGTTCCGTTTAAATATGACAGGAAATTACGTTCCGGCAACCGCCATTTTGCTGCGATTTTACTTTAGTGCATTGCGTTGAGTTGGCCTCCGCAATGCAGGGATTCATACCTTTGAAATCTTTTGGTGCGCCAGCCATAATGTAATAAAATATATGGAAATTTCTTTCGTTTGTATTCTGCACTGAAACACGCGACTACGAAGAAAAAACTGAGTTAGAGATAACGACTCAGCATGCGAAGAACCTTCTCTAGTAGATCTGGAGCATACAGTAAGTTAAGTTAAACAATCATATTGGTCTGTGGATTGAGACTTACAAGACTCGAACTTAGCGCCGACCAGCGTTCCACTTTCATTGAATTGACATTCGAACAGCTTCCCCTGTTCAAGATGTTAATAATTTCTTAAAGTAGGAACTGTTCACAACAAATCGGCTCGAGTTATGATTGCGGACAGTTTTCGCATTGCCAAATGCCTCTAAGACGCAGCTCGTGCTAACGACTCGCTTATCGATTCCATCAGTTTCACAGCCAGCGTTAGCGCTCTTTTTCGACAGATGTTTGACAATAAACTTGTTGGCCTCCGTCTTTCCAGCGCCGGATTCCCCGCTAACACTGAAATCAGAAAGCAGTTCATCAAGTGCCACATATCGACCTAATGATAACGGCCTGATTACGCCTGCTCGCTCTCATCTGCCTGTATACATCATCTGCAAACCCATAGATATGCGGTTGCATTTGATTGTTGCCATCAGGATACAGTGGAAAAGAGCCGCGTCGTATCTGGTTGATGGCCTCATCATAAGACGATACTGCTGCGAATGGGTTCACCGACACGAGTATGTCGGCGATTTTAGTCTAAATGGCCAATTGATTAGGATGACCCCAACATGAACAGAATACGCCATAACGTTACATATATCAGTTGTCGCTGGAAACGCAGACGCAGATTTTGGAGAACAGAAGCCTCGTGCAGGCTGCTCATTGTTGTCATGTCTGAGAAGCCATTATCAGGATATGTTATGCCGCTGAGGCATGACGATGCATGAACGGAATGCATCTATAAAGGTCCACTTAGGTATCGGAGGCTGTGGAAATGGCTTCGCCTTACATTCCCAGCGGCATCGCATACTCGAATGGTGTTTTCGTCAACCTGGCCTTGAACAATGCAATCGGTCCAGACTTCTTTCTCGTCTGGTATATACACATGCGTTGCCTGCAGAGTCATGGAAGACAGCCGGCGTGGTTCAGAAGCCATCGCCTTTGTAGTGCCCTGAGCCACTGTTAGGAGGGAGTACTAGGCCAGATATTTGACGATCTTTCTATTAGAGAATTTTTCGTACATACAGTAAGTATGTCTCTTTGATAAACTAGGTTTGTCACTTTTTAATAGCTCTTTCCTATCTGCCTACTATTTGTCGAATTGCCTAATGTGTAAAAAGAACATGTGCGAAATCAACAGCTGTTATTTCATATCACAAGGAACAATTAAAGCAGCAAGTTGGAACCGAAATCGAGTGATTGTACTAAATAGTATCTGTTTTATGGCATGCGGATTACACGCGGCGACTCGGGGATCCACCAAGTACACGAACAGCTTTGCCATACCGATTATAGTATTTGAAATCTTGTGGAGCAATTCCCATTACTGATGAAGCCTTGATTGTACGAGGAGACAATGGCGAACGTAGATTTCCTGTTCCAACCTGCAGATTCTTATATAGAATAAAATTTCGACAACATCAATTTACCTCTAGTTGATTTGTGTCCAATTGAGCAGTACGGCTGCTTTCAAGTATGCTTTCACATCTTGCATTACACCACATCTCTCGAAGCTGGACGTATTCATCATACGATGGCATATCTTCTCTGAAACGTAGCCGAGCGATCTTTGACGAACAAACTAATCCGAGATAATCGCTGTAGAGCTCGATGTCTGCATACGCAAGCCCGAGATATGACGTTAGCTTGATCCATCTCAAAGCTTCGGCTGCAGATACAGGGACCTGCCTGGTGCTGTCTCTGTTAATCTTGGCGATAGGCATCATCAATGATCGCAATTTGAGTCAATTCGCAATGAAGGAATTCCTGGTGGCCCTGACAACTGCCAACTACCGACTCTGTAACAGAGAGAAGGCTGCTGCATCTATCATAGCCAGCCCCTATGAATATCCTTCTTTACGTATAATTCACTTATCTACGGGGGGGCATGTACTACTCAGCTACATCGTTTTCATTATCAACTGATGAAGCGATGGGGGAAATGATGAACAGCTCCAAATTGATAATAGCAATCAAGGCAATGCCTGGGTACTACCGGCCTTGCGCTTAGGATACAGAGCCGCCCGTTGACGAAGATCAACGAACAAGACGAGTCCAATCCAATTTAAATGATGAAGCGGTCATGGACTAAAGCAGCCACCGCAGTGTCATTCATTATTGCACTTTCTCTATGTTCAGACTGTAGATTGACATCTAATCTGTTGATTGTTTGGTCCAGAAACTTGCCTGGATATGAAACATTCGATCAAGATTCGGTACCAATATCCCTACAGCTTTCTAAGTTGCTTAACGAGGGATCTGTTAGAAGGGACCTAGACTTCGTCTGCCCCTTTAACAACAGTGAAATGGAACTTGAATTCTTACCCTGTCATAAATCGTTCAAAAGCAATCCTCTTCTAGTTCATCCTGCGGTTGGTCGGGCACGACGACCGACATCCAAACTGCCTCCAGAAACTTTCGTTTATGGAAGTAAATCCGATTTCAAGGACAATTTGGATGCTGGAGAGAGTCGTGTATCTTATTTAAATTTAGCTCCACAACTCATTTTACTTTAGTAATATTTCACTGGAAGCAGCATGTTGCGAATCCTTTGGCTAAACCGGGGCTTGACTTTGTTCGCCTGAACATTTCCTCAGTCGATGAAGGAGCGCTGACATCGCAGCAAGTCAGCTGGGTCATTCTCGTATGAACAGGTTGGAATTTACAACTTAACAGGTGGCACAATATCGTAAATCACATGAAATCCGATTACGACAAGGATTACGACAGGCGATATCTAGAGATATGCCAGCTCATTTTAAAGATATCACATTCGGTAGCTCCATAGCGTTCTTTAATCATGCAGTCTTGTGAGAGTGCCTTTAGGGAAAGAAGCGAAACCAGCGGAACGTGAGGACTTCAGAAGCATCATCACCAATCAGGCACATGCAGCTTGGATCCAAGGGCAACGCAAACGAGCCCAAGAACGGAACAAACTGATTCGAGTATAACGGATATCAACACTGTGTAAATGCTGAGAGATACTTTGCAGAACCGATTGACAGGAACCGGTGTAGCACCACGATCCACTCGGGCAGATGAACTTCGGTTGGCACAGAGGCAGTCGAAGGAGGCGTTAATGAAGCATAAATCTGAATCGTCGTTGTGGAAGATGGAGCGATTTCGTCATATTCAACCGCGATTGCCCGTTGCTTGTTCGCAATCGCCACACTGCTCAGCGGTTTTCAATGCAACGAAGGAATCCTAAACACCTGTATAAATTAAGTGTATTACTCTTTTACAATGCCTTCAGCTTCGTGAAATATTGCTTGTTGAGAACAAAAGCTGCTCTATGTCGGATAGCTCGCTGCAGTTGGCTGTTCTTGTAGGCGTATCCAATCAGTAATGCAATCCCAATGAGCATGGCAGTCATGGCGATTACAAATGTCTCAACTGCTGTTTGGAGTGGAGGATTTGTGACGAATACGAGAAATTCAGTTGACAGTTCGCAATAGGATCCTTGTCTGATTGAACGAAATATTTGACATTTCATTGGATCACATACCTTGAAGAACAACAATACGGAAATGATAAAGTCCTTCACCACTCCACCGAATCCCAGCATTTTGCGATTGATCTATAATGTAAGGGCTGGTATTAATTAAACATGTAGTCGAGACTGAAGCGACAGTGGTTAGATGAAAGTCAAGGGTATTGATCAACAACCGACCTGAAGTGCAGAAGTCGTCGCGCCCATTTAGTTCTATGATTTTAAACGGCTCGGTGCAAGTAGCGATAGCTTCGTCTCCATCTAATATCAGAACTGGTACTTTAAACAAATCGCCATAAGCTGCTTCCGGCACCTGTTGGAACGTGATCAGCGCAAGGTGATTTTCGAAGGCTCTCAGAAGTACTTCTTGGATGCAATCTGTCTGTGTGATAGGAGTCATAGAGCCTCCAGATGTGGTACAAATACAGGAGTCTGTTCCCAATCCAGTGCAGTTCTTATACTTCCCAGTTATCTGAGATATCCTCATAAACTCTGTCCGAGTTTTGTTTGGGTCGGCATTGTATATATTCGGGCTAATAGGAACCCCAAGGCCTAATCGGTATGATTCGGTGCTTGGTTACATCACGTCAACCGCTGTACCTAAAGCTGATGGAGAACGGTAGTTTATAGGTAAAGTCAGCATATTCGTGTTTATTTGCGCCATGTCGAGGATTATTGCTTTACCAGGAGGACAACCCATTATGAAATGAGAAAATGTTGGCAATGACGCTGGATTGCATTGCATCGAGCTGGATTTAGTTCCAAAAATGGCTGTTGCGATACAATTGTTGCAGGTTCCAACATCAGTGAACGTGAGAGAGACCTTCACACCTGAAGTGATATCAGATGTGCAGCAAACGAAAGCCAATAAGCGGACCATTGACACCCAAATCATCGTCGAATGAGGCAGTTTGCAATTGGACCATCGCGTTAGAACTTTGGATTCCTAGACAGTAATTTAGCTTTGAGTTTCAAGTGCATGCAAAGGACGCTGACCGAATAAAGACAACTGCGGCTTGGATTTGTATTCAGGCAGGAAAATGGAAACATTTGCAGACTCATCCAGGTCTAAGTGCTGATACGATGATGGTTTCACAACCGCTCTGTCATCATATGGACATGCTGGTATGTTAAGTGCGAACGAACGCTAAAAAACCGATTAGTTTTACAGCATCGGGGCACTTTGGGAATACCTTGGCGATCCTAGAAATATCAGGCATAAATGATAAATCAGCATCGACATCAGTCGCAATCATGCTCCACTCTCCAGCTTGATACGTCCGGTTGCCTTGCAATTGGGGAGAATTCGCACCGAGCGCACACTCGACGGTCTGGGTGGAGATGAAGCTGGTAATAACGCCCCATATCGCATCTAGCACGACTATTTGTCCAACAAATTGCTTTTTAAATGAAAACCTAGGATACTTAAAAAAACTCCTGACGTTTAACAAAGCACCCACGTTCCAGAGCTGAGACTTAATCGGAAATATGATGGATAAGAGGTTGTCATTAATTGAAGGCTTTGTTGACCAACAACAGCTTCGTTGCGATATGGTCGAGAATCCCATATTTTCCAATCACCTGCAGCTGACGACAGACGTGATGCAGCAGATGCAGGAATTATGACAGCTGCGCCGATTTGTGTTGCGTTTATATATCTCTTTCGTAATTCAGCAACACATTTGTTCACTTGGTAGGAAGATTACGTTGATTAAGAACACTGCGTCTTTGATCCAAACTGTGCAAAACAGATGTGCTTGCAACCATCCTTCACTGGTTCCATTGACAATTTGGTTAAATGTGCCTGCAACATGCAATACGACGGCTGAAGAATTGATTACAGTCACCGATAAGTCGAAATTCGTGATCCCGAAAAGCGAATGCGATCTAAATTGTTTTTGTTGGTAATATCGATAAGAATATAAAATGAAAAAATTACAAGGAAGAATGTCCTAGCGGTGATGAAGACGAATCAATCCCTGACAGCTGCAAATAACCCATATCGATATCATATGCCCATTCCTGTGTCTGTTAGCAATAAATGACACAGGGGGTTCTGTTCGTACTTGCAGCGACGTGTTCCACCTATCGACAAGCAAGTAGCGAGGATCAGAAGCAAATCCAGAATAACTGGGAATGGGAACTAGAATCAGGTGCCTTTTGAGTCTGGAGTCACAATTTTTGCAGCATATTCGTACCTAAAAATGTATTTACAGCGGATGGCAGAAATTTGACTGATGTGAACCGTCGTAGCCAAGAAGCACCGATATACGAACTTCTTGGAATGAATATATGTAGTCGCTTAGCTTTCGAATTAATGTACGTTAAATGAAGCAGATCCGACTGAAGACGATCAGATACGTATAATGTAAGCAAACGTGAAAATACACTGTCAAACCATAGATACATATTGCTTGATGATTGGGAATTTCCTATATAGCAAGGAATGACGAAATCCAAAGAAGTTCTTCCACAATAAGCAATGTCATTGGTTAGATCGTTGATAGCGAATGCTGTTGAAGTTGAGCTGGACGTGATTTGTATCGATTTCGGCTTAGGTCCGGGGAACGATATGGTTGTGAAATATTGTCCATCGTCACGAGCAATCCAGAGAGTATCATCTGCAAAAATCTATCAATGGAGACGGAGATCAACTAAAATATTACCGATAAAGACAAACAGGCCATGCCCATAAGCAAATGGTGTGATTACTGGCACTGATGAATTTTTGCGATGGCCCTCGAAGATAAACCCAGTTTGGGAGATTGAGGTATATGAGTTCGTTATCAAGCTCTTGAAATTGCCTCCAGCTCTAATAAGGCTAAATGTAATGTTACGATTGGGTAAAGATATAGGAGTTGCAAGAATGCTGTTGCTCAAGTTCATCAATCGGCATGATTTTGCTTGGCAGGAATATGTCTGAAACGGATCGTTGACGGTTCCATTCCAGGCAGAGAGAAATATGAACGACCTGAAAGCATTGCTAAATTGTTCGGCATCGGGACATCAGCCCGCTTACGTTCGCTTTACCATGTCGGGGATTGGGCACTGAGATATGCTACCAATAACAGCATGGGTTGCTGTATAATTCAGAACTCGACTAATTGTGTTCGGAGAAGTAAGCGACAGCACGAACAACGATTCATTAGTAGCAACGACGAGCTCCTCTAGAGCGAATCGTGCATCCAAAATTGTGCCCGGGATAAGAACACTTTTTCATCGTGAGCAAACGAAGCGATAGTATAGCGGTCTGACAAAACCTAAAATCTTTTGAGGTAACAAATCTATCTCTCGTAGCAATTATATGTGATGGACTGAATTCAACACACGCCAATCTAGAGCACGGATGGCAGGTTATCTGACTGCGAGTCGGCAATGGCGCTCCAGTACGTAGAACTTCGTCTGAAGTCACGTTCGTTTGCACCGGCCATCTGTCAACATTTGAATGTTCCGAGAGAGCGATTATCATAGAAGATTACAGGGGTTCCAATAGCGGGAATAGCGAAATCGTGATCCGAGTTTCTTGAACAGGATCGCCCAGTAATGAGGACTTTGTGACAGTGACAGTGATTGCGTTGATGGAAGCCTTCCCAGAGATTGTCGCTGTCCAGGCCTTTAAAGTTTCATTGTATTGAACATTATCGATGTTGAGCGTGGAGTCAGATAATGATATGTTTGGGGTTTCACCTGAAATTCACTTCAGTGAAGTTTTCCCTGAAAATCCATTTTGAAACACCATAATCTGCAAGCTGGTTGGTCAAAAATTTTGCTTCTTCCAGGGAATTGATTTCAGGATCCCAAACGCGAATGGGTAGAATCGCAAGGAATCTGGTTGAAGTGCTTGGATACGTAATCGAAATTATCTCTCCATGGTGTGTTAGTGTCTTCTCACTGCTTCGATATAAATATGACTACAAACTTATCATTATCTTCAGTACATAATGGAAATACGTAAGACCTGGAGTTTCTTCTCTACGAAAAAGGCTTTAGTCTTGAAGGGCGACGCCCTGCCGGATGCAGTTAGCGTCTGCTCTCCGAAAGCAGCATTAGTTGCTGTAATTTTAATACGTTTTAGACCAGTCGAGTGCAATGAAAAGTAATGCATGGTCTGAGTCGAATTGTGAACCTATCCAGCTTGTTATAAGGATCACCATGCAGCAGCATTGCACATTACTGCGAGGAAAGGTGGCCCATCATCATCAAACGATTCGATTGTGAAATACAACGGCAAGTCATCGTCGTCATACGATAGTCTCAGATCCAGAGCAATCTACCCGAGTTCAGTGCTCTGTTGTTAGATTCGAAATGAGAAGTGACCGTAGAGTCTGTTGTTATCCTGTCTGTATATCGTGGATACACACTAGCAGCTATATGGGGCTCCGCTCCACACCATCCTATATACACTATTGCAATGATAGCTAGAGATTCACATACGCGTCTCTTCATTCTAAAGCAAAACCATCTGTCAAGGCCATGACGGTTCCGAGACCCGTAACAACTAGTCATAGTGATGCTATCTTCAATGTTGCAAGCTCCAAAATGTCCCATGCTCGGATCCTAACTCTGGCGTTCAAATGTCATAGCCAAAATTCCGATTTGGCTTCCAGCTGGATCAGAAAGAATTCTGCAAAGTCATCCGAAACCAAGAGCATACGATATCATAACATATGATGTCAATTGAACAGTTTTTATACGTCCATTCAGTATAACAGACTGGCTTATCTGCAGCAGGGAAATTATCTTTGACCTACATTTCCACGTTGTGGGCTGCGCACCCTGCGCTTTGCTGTACTGAAGTGCGCTACGGACCGGGCGCGCACCTCACCAACTCTTCTCCCTCTTTCTGGAGACCGATTTCTACCATCGCATTGGCAGTGTCCTTCTATCTAGACCTTAATCTATAATGAAGGTGAGTGCATCGATGTCCTGTTTGCGATTGCTGTTGATGCTGACTGCAACAGCATATGATGCGAGGCCAGCCGTCCCTGTTCAAAGCAGGGACCAAGCATTTATCTGGCGTCACCGATGCTGTCATGCGAAACATTGAAGCATGCCGGGCATTGGCCAAGATGACCCAGACCTCTCTGGGTCCGAACGGAATGAACAAGATGGTGATTAACCATCTTGATAAATTGTTTGTTACTTCGGATTCGGCGACGATCCTGAAAGAAACTGACATCGAGCACCCGGCTGCAAAAATGATGGTCATGGCTGCTAATCAGCAAGATTACGAATGCGGCGACGCCAGCAATTTTGTTATTGTACTTTGCGGTGATTTGATGACCAAAGCCGAGGGTCTTCTACGAATGGGCCTTCACCCAGCAGATATCGTTCGAGGATACACCAATGCTGGTGCTAAGGCATGTGAGATTATGCAGTCTCAAGGCTGCCATACACAAGGTTCAGATACATCGACGCCTTTATCTTAGTTGTTTTTATTCACTCTGTGTTTCAGCGTCGTACACTGATGCCAAAGATTTGGCTGCCGCTTGCTATGCCGCTATTTGCGCTAAGCAATACGGAAATGAAGAAGCGATTTGCAACTTGATTGCGACAGCCTCTGCTGCTGTTATGCCTGCAAAGCCGTCCAGTTTTAATGGTATTTTTTTCACTGTTGATAAGTTTATTCTCATCTTCTTGCAGTCGACAACGTTCGAGTTTGCAAAATCCATGGTGGCAGTTTGCAGCAAAGCGAAGTGGTAATGGGCGTCGTTGTCGCTCGTGCTCCGGACGGCACCGTTCAAGATGTCGAGAAAGCGAATGTCGCTGTGTTTGTTGAATCTATCGATGTCGCCAACACGGACACCAAAGGTTTCGATTTTACACATTCTCATGCTTAAGCTCAATGTTTACAGGAACTGTGGCTTTGAAATCCGCCGAAGAGCTACTGAACTACAGCCTCGGTGAGGAGAATCTCATTAAGAAGATGATCGAGAACTTAGTTTCGATTGGATGCAATGTTGTCGTGACCGGAGGCAAAATTTCCGAAATGGCTTTGCACTATTTAAACAAGCATAACATCCTCGCTGTGTAAGCTCAACTTCACAGCCTCTGAATATCCACCGCTTATGCCTGTTTTTAGTCGAGTACTTTCGAAGTTCGAGCTGCGACGACTGGCTCGGTCATTAAAAGCGAATTTGAGCTTAAGCATCAACACTCCGATCACCAAGGACGATCTCGGTTATTGCTCTCGTGCTTATCGCAGGTCCGATTATTTTCTGTAATGATCTTTCTATTGTTTCTCATTCGATTATAGAGACATCGGTGCTCAGAGCTGCACCTTATTCGAACAGATTTCCGCAGATGGTGATGCCGTTTGTCAACGAAGCGCTATTAGCACCATCATTCTGCGCGCCTCAACAGAAAACACCTTAAACGATTACGAACGTGCCATCGAAGATGGTGTCAACGTTGTTCGTGCGGTATGATATTTGTTTGCGATATAATCGTGGTTTCATCTTATGTAAAAGGCATGCAAATCGCCCGAGTTTACTGCCGGCGGTGGTGCTTGTGAAATTGCTGTCGCTTCGCAACTGCTGTCGTACGCCACTAGCTGTGAAGGTCTCGAGCAGTATGCCATCAAAGCGTTCGCTGAAAGTCTGGAAATCTTCCCACGAACGCTTGCCCAGAACGCTGGTCTAGATGCCACCAAGATTCTTGCCAAGGTAAATCATGCTTTCTCTCTCGTCACTTTTTGTCTTAGCGTAATGCTGCAGCTGTATTCGGCCCATGAACGAGGTGACAGTTCCGTTGGTGTTGATATTGAAGGTGGTGATATCGCCGATATGAAGGCTCGTGGCGTATTGGGTATGTTTGCTGAGCTGCCAAAGAGCGTTGCCAATAAGATTATTTGTTAGACCATCTGGAGACGAAATTGAACGCTCTGAAGCTCACCACTCATGTTGCGACAACGATTCTATCGGTGGATCAGATTATCATGGCGAAGCCAGCTGGTGGACCCAAGATGCCAAAAGGACAAGGACACTGGGATGACCAGGAAGATTAAATAAACACTGTCTTAATTGACTTGACCCTTAGATCAAATCTGGTATTTCTATTTCACTGGAATACGATCCATTTCGCTCCAAATTGCCTCATGAAGAATTAGATATATCCTCTTGAGCTCTATCTATATAACGGCTCTGGACAGAATCGATTGAAGTTGTCAAAGGAAGGCTCTACAAAGCGACATGAACATCACGCTTTTAGCCTGTACGGAATCCGTTAAATAGTCCGGACATTTTCGTGAGAAAAATTTCGTGCCGTTCTCACTTCGTTTAACGCTCTTTCGGTGCATAATAGAGCCTCCCATGTCTAGCAATCGACGTCACGATCGTAGTCGTAGCCCGGACGGCTTGCGAAGCGCCTCTCGACGACGTGATGAGAGCGACGCGAGGGATGATGATGAAACGTCGAGCCGCCCCGCCCTGTCCCTAAAGACCAAGAAAGCGGACAAATGTATTTTTTTTCTGTTTTCGTTGTATTTGCGATTTGCATGATGGTTTCCACTTTATTTTTTTTTAAGTATTGAAACATGCCTATTAGCTGTTGAGAATGACGATACCCTCTATGAGACTTCCGCCGCCGTCGATGTCGTCCCATCGTTCGACGCCATGAACCTGAAGCCTGAATTGCTTCGGGGTATCTACAACTACGGATTCGAACGTCCTTCCGCCATTCAGCAGCGTGCCATCATCCCCATTCTACAAGGTTGTTTGGTGAATTATCTGACCTTCATCGACTTATACAATTGTTAGGAAGAGATGTGATTGCTCAATCGCAATCCGGAACAGGAAAAACCACGATTTTCTGTGTCGGTATTTTACAGGCAATTGATACAAAGAAGAAGGTTGACTTTTTTCTGCTGTTTTCGAATTGTTTCTGATTTTTTTGTCAGGACCTTCAAGCTCTGGTGTTATCACCTACTCGTGAATTGGCCGAACAATCACGTAATGTTATGTTGGCATTGGGTGATTACATGTCGGCACGATGCCATGCATGCATCGGCGGTAAATCTATTGGTGATGATATCAGGGCTCTGGAAGCCGGCGTCCATGCCGTCTCTGGTACGCCGGGTCGAGTTTACGACATGATCAAGCGGTAGAGCTCTGCTTCGTTCGATTGTATGATATTCATGGATATCATAGGCGCTGTCTTGAAACTCGCAATATCAAGATGCTTGTTATCGACGAAGCTGATGAAATGTTGGGTCGAGGTTTTAAGGAGCAGATCTATGACATTTATCGGTATCTGCCACCCACTACCCAGGCAAGTTGCTAATGCGTCGAATCTGCTGGTCCTAATCAGGGTCTTAGGTCGTACTAATCAGCGCTACGCTGCCTCACGAAGTTTTGGAGATGACGACCAAGTTCATGTCAAACCCGGTCCGAATTCTGGTGAAGCGTGATGAATTGACGCTGGAAGGCATCAAGCAATTCTTCGTTGCCGTCGAAAAGGAAGAATGGAAATTCGATACGTTGTGCGATTTGTACGATACTCTGACCATCACGCAAGCCGTCATTTTCTGCAACACCAGACGTAAAGTCGACTGGCTCACCGAGAAGATGCGCGAGGCGAACTTCACGGTTGTCTTCTGGGAATCGATCGTTCTGCTAATCTCACGGTATATTGTAGGTCAGCGCTATGCACAGTGATATGCCTCAATCCGAACGTGATGCCATCATGACTGAATATCGATCTGGCAAAAGCCGTGTGCTTATTGCAACTGACATTTTTGGCCGCGGTATTGATGTGCAACAGGTTCGCAACATCCGTTTGTTGGTCGGTCGCTTGATTCTAACATTGTCTTCTAGGTGTCGCTTGTCATCAACTATGATCTTCCGAACAACCGTGAGTTGTATATTCACCGCATTGGTCGTTCTGGCCGTTTCGGCCGTAAAGGTGTTGCAATCAATTTCGTCAAGAATGAAGATGTTCGCATTCTGCGCGATATCGAACAGTTCTATGGTACACAAATCGACGAAATGCCAATGAATGTTGCCGATCTGATCTAAGCCAAATCGATAAACTTTTAATCAGTTTCTTTCACTGCAGCTGAATGAATATAACGCTTTATCCATTATACATTAAATACTGTATTCTATCTAGGTGAATTTAAACTGTTGTTTCGGCTCTCTCTTATCCTTCTCCTCTCTTCGTCTTGCTTGATATGATTGTTCATGCGTTGTTCGATTACGATTTTTAAGCTCTTCACGAACTCTGGATGATCCGCAAAAATATGGTTAAAATCACTTTTCGAAAGGGTCAAAAGTAAAACCGGTTCAACAGCCATGATTGAAGCTGTTCTTACAGCATTTGTTAACATCGCCATTTCACCGAAACACGCTCCTTGCGTAAGAAATTTGGCGGGCTTCGTATCGTCTTGAAAGATCAGCCCGACCTTTCCTTTAAGAACGAAATACATGCTTTGAGCCGTATCGCCTGCCTGTACTTTCTAGTCAGCATAACATGTTCATAAATTTGAAGGGTGCCTGACCTGGAACACATTCTGGCCAGCTGGAACTGAACAGAACCCTAAATAGCCAACGACTTCGTGTAGAAACTCTTTGGACATCGTTTCGAAAAGTGGTGCTTTGGAAAGCAGTTTACCACAAATATGCATCATGATATCTTGACGTAATGATTGAGGCAGGTCCTCTAGGACCCGATCATGGTCAATTCCGTCAGAAGATTGCCACTTTGAAAAAAGTCAGAAAAATGGGATAACTGAGCGCATTGCTGACCTCATGCTGCATGTAGCGGAATGATTCTGTCTTGAGCTCACCAGGAACATTAAATCTATCCAGAAGCGATTCCAATCGACGGACACGACGATGAAACATCGAAGAACTCAGATCAATGTCGGTGATCTGGACAGAAACATGGCCTGGCACACGCTTTTGAAGGAATTCACGGAGGATATCAGTGTTCTTACCGATAAAAAATGCTGTTACAAACAATCCCAGAATGCTACAAATAATAGTGAAAAGGAGTTCAGCATCGGTTTCTGGTCGGATAGTGGGACCAAGGCGCAGAAGCATTTTAAACGAGAACAGCGCTGCTCTGCAATATCGCGAGAATAAAGGATCGGATTCTGTCAAGAACGCATTCAATCAATCAATAAGTTCGGCACCGGATATAACAGACCGGTGATCTCTTTCGGAATCCGAAATGAGCTTGACGATGAAGACCCTTGAAGTCGATCAAACATAAGATACCTAAACGCATATCGTTAAAAAAAGTCCACAAATGCTTAAGACCTGAGATTACGAGCAGGACACCAGATGCGTCAGCATGGTGAAATAAACAAAAAGAGCGATGAGTTGAGCCAGGCTCCGTTGCAGATAGAAATTCAGCTGATAGCGAAGCAAATTGTAGAGTTGCGGAAATCGCAGCAGCTTGTTCGCGTACGTCCAATAGATACTCGGGGCAATCCAGTTGAAGGGAAGAGACGACAACGCCAGCCATCTGAAATCGGTCGACCTCAAATAGCTGCGCTCGAGCTGGCGTGGATCCGTTTCCGAGGCGCCACTGCGTTTCAGTGTCCAAAGCCGAAATCGTAGAAGGACATCGACAATCAGAACAAGATCGAAAACGTAATTGAAGATAAAAATAGACGTGAAAGCCGTAAAGTTCCAGTTTGACAGAAACATCAGCGGAAACCGAAATATGTTGAAATTGACAACCAGCATGACGACATTCTGCCATCTGAACCGATAGTTAATTCGCTGTGAATTGTTCTTGTCGTTTTGTACCTGATCCAATATGGGTGCATCGGGTTGATTGCCGAATACAGAAAGAAGTAAGAGACCTTCCAGAGATAGTAACGAAGACCTTGATGACGAGCTCCCATGAATATAACCATCATTCTTATCTTCGCCCAACGTTTCCGAGTTGCCTAAAAATATAAAGTGTTTAATGGATCTCAATGGACCGATGCTATACACAAACCTTCTGGTTTCCGATGGCTACCGCTTCCGAATTGATATGTTCAATCTGGGCGGAGATCACGACAAATTGAGCATTGAATTCCTCCAGCAAGATGGCATAATCTGCGGGATACAGACGAGCAATATCCATCAGCTTAGTTCGGGACAATTCATAGATCTCGCAAAACGATAGAGTCTATGCAACAGCTCAGCCAATGCAGTGCATCAGAGAGATATCGATACCATAGCAGAAGTGGGATATGGAGTTGAGGACAATGCAGCCGATTCACCGAATACGCTTCCGGTACCAAGGACGCCAATCCGAGATACTCGCCCGAACTTATCACGATAGAGCAACGCAACGCCGCCGCTTTTGATGAAAAACAGATTGTACGAATTGCTCGATTGCTGATAAAGCATTTCTTCTGCAATCTATAATAGCAGCTCGGAATAGTTCGTGATGATGGGTGGTCTGGGGACTCACTGTAAACCGTTGCCGAAGCCCACAGATCACAGCTCGAGCAGCTGCCGGCGATAACTGCTTCAGCCAGACCAGATTATGCAGCATATCCTGCAGCACATACGTCGTGATATTACAGCGAATCTCCAACGGAAGATTGGTCAGTAATTCGTTATTCATGATGCCGATCTGTTTGGTTCCTGATTAAAAAGTTCAGCATTGCAGCTCTTTTGGGATTTGTCTCGTACTGATGAACTCGTAATATCGGCGAACTTTGATTTGGATATTGGACGGGATTTGGTATTTCCTAAATCGATATCGAATCAGAGGCAGCATGAAGCTGGAGAGAAGACAAAACAAACCGTAAGAATTTCTGGCAGTAATACCATCGACGTTCGTTTTCTGCCGCAGAGCTGTCCACCGAATGCAGCAACGTTTGCAACGATCCGACCTGCACGGCTCATAAATTGGGGACCTTGGCCAATATCGTGAACGCATACCATGTAAGATAACAGAACGATGGATATGAGAGAGACGGCCAACGAGAAGACGGTCCCCAAAGACGTGCTCGGCATGGCGATCGTCGACTCGTTGAACATGAGACCGATAGCAAAATACAGCGAATAAAGGTACTGGGTGACAATGGACGAGTCCTTCAGACTAGTTGGTGGAACCCAATCATCGATTCCGAACCCCTATGAGAAACTTAGATAGAGCATTCGCAGGTCGTATGGATATGAACCTGGTAGCTGCTAAACCAGAACCAAGCACAGGCTACATAGTGACAGATGGTGATCGTGTAGATCAGCAGCTTCAGCAGACGGATCAGGAACGGGTTCGCCTCGCGAGACTTCTCCAGGTCGTCGATCAAGAACACGATCTGGATGAAACCGAGCAGTTTGTTGGCGCCGATCAGGGCCGTTGCTTCTGGCTCGAACAGCCTCACCATATCCTACCATCATCATCATTAGAAGAATGATTGTAAGATAGAGAGAGAGTGAGAGAGAGAGAGAGAGAGAGAGACGCACAAAGTTGTATCATACCATTGGAATAGCACAGATGAAGTCAATGGTGAACTCTTTACGAAGGTAGTTTCGTCGGATACGAACCGGGTCTCGAACCAGCTGCCCTTCGTCCATGAAAGCCTGACGAAGCGGCGTCAATCGTGATCAAACCCGAACCCCAATTCGAGCGGCGAATACCGTTCGAAATTTTCTGACGATGTCCAGCATGAAGAATACATCGATCAGAGCGAGCGTTAATGTGAGCGTCAACGTTTCTCGATGGAATGCTGCAGGAAATTGCTATGAGAGACAGAAGGAGCATGGCGCTGGGGGGTACCTGCATTAAAAGGCAACGACAGCATGATATAGGTGATTAGACAAGTTAATATCGAGAGCCAGATGGTGACGAACAGAGAATCAGGAGTCAAAATCAACGGTCTGTAAAACCAGATCGTTTATCATCCAGCTATCTGGTGATAGATTCCATCTAATACCTGTCTTCCTGGTCCTCTTCCTCATTATCAATGATACCAAAGCTCTGCTTGATGGAGCGCCGCTTCCTTTTCTGTGGTCTTTGAACCACATTGCCACCGATCGATAACTTTGTGGAATCCTCATCAGAGCTATCGGGACCCGAAGACGATTTGCTGATATCATCTCCCTGCCGTGCCGAATTCCCTGAATTCGTCGCCAGATATTCTTCAGGAACAACCTTTCCGGGCTTGTATCGAGACGAGTGCGGCGAATGCTGTGAGCCAGGTGATCGAGGCGGTTTCTGCGGCTCGTTTAGCATGCTATTTCCTGCTGATGTCAGCGATCGTCATGGGTACTGATGACAGGGACCGTCATGGCTATCAGAGAGGGATCCGTCCATCATGATTCGCAGCGTTTAGTTTCTCGTATTGTTCAAGGGTACCAACATCTTGACTTTCACAACGATTATAGACAATGGTCTCAAACGGATTGCATTCCGATGTATTTCGCTTCCGGCATGCGGCTGTATACATAGCATTCTAATTAAGTCAAAAAAGAGACTATCGGGCGAACCCGATCGCTACGTTGTCGCTAGGTCTTGGCGATGGACCTAGCTTGAGAGCGAAAGCATCATTAGACGACCAGTAATCATTACACTATAAACTGGCAAGGATGACATTGCAAGCTGTATTGCATCTATTACCATCAACTGGTATTCTTATCCAGCGTAATAGCGGGATTGTACCGAGTCTGCTGTTTGTTTTTCTAAACACATCGGCGTCGATCTTGGAAACAGGGATGGGCCTCAGCTCAATCAACAATGTGATGCTGTTTGAGCCAAGTAGCGATTCGCTGACAGTACCGGACCTGTCACTATGCGTTCGCGGACTCATCTGGAATTCAAATTATCCGGGCCCAAGTCACAAGACCCCAAAGCAGACGGCAAAAGCCAAAAAGTAAACGTTACGCACTTCAACCAGCGTCTTATGTAACATGATGAGATATGATATCTTGCATGACCGCCTTCCAGTGCGATGCATGACCCCGTAAGCGATCCCTTGGCAGTGGTCGGCTACCAACCCTCGGCTTCATTCAATATTAATTCTGATTGAGTTCGCATCTATGAAGCTGTTCGGTTGTTTACTGCTGGGGGCGCTTGGTGTCATGGGAGTCGCCGCTCAGCCTAATAATGATGATCAAGCACAGCAATCGCAACTGTCACGTTGCAGCCCAAGTTTTCAAAAAATCGCCTGCGCTGTGAAAGGTTCTACTGGACAATCTGAAGGAGACCCGGACTCGGACTCGGATACACCGATATGCGGTGCTTGTAATGGCCAGCAAGTATGGTATTGCTCCTGTCGTAGGGCCTAATCATACCAACATAATATGGTACGAACTACTACCATCATACGTTGAGTTGGACTTAATGAAAGCGTTAATTTGTGTTTGCGGTGACATCGGGACATTAGAAATGAATGGATACGGTACGACCCCGAGGCGCTCGTATTACGGCCCTGCTTCTCCTTGATTCTAGATTCTTGATCGTCATGGATGTAGTTCTTGTAATTCGGAATCAAATTGATGTATGGCGCTGATATCTCCAAACTTATAGTTGTCTGTTTAAATCAGTAGATGGCTGTCGAAGTTGATGATTAATGCGTTGACGAAGATCATCGACAACGTATCCAATGTTAGATATATTTCAACAAACAATGTATTGTTTACTACTGAATCACACGAAAACCAATTACTTGAGGATGGCACTATTATTGCTCTTGGTTATCCATTGAATATCGACAATGACAATTAATGGGCAACCCTTGAAATCCTCAATTACCAATGAAGTGTTAAAGGAATATGGGGAATTTCACAAAACCAGCATCACCTAAGAGAATTTCCAAGACAGGTAAAAGAGATTACAGCTGATAATATACTGAAATAAATTGACAATGAGAAACAACATGATGATTCAAAACTTAATTGAATCACTAAGACAACAAATTTTACAAGATGCATTAATTGCAGAGATCTTTAGTCCAGATTGCTGGCTCTCCAGCACTTGCTTCGGTCTTTGCTGCCCAACGAAATAAAGCATTGTTCCATACCAAGCTAAAACTGCCCAATGAATCCATGAATCAACTTTCAGAGTGAATAGAAGAGTGTGAGAAAGTGAAATGGCAACAGATTTTATATGACACTGTGACCAAGGCATTTTGCGCGCGCTTTTAAACTTTGTTTAGGCCAAGCCATTCAAAGTTGCTCATAATTTAAAAGTACTGATTTAGTGATACCATGACTCTCATTCCAGGGCGTCGACAGACCCTGGGCGTCATCAATACCAATGTCCCGACACGCCCGATCACGTTAGGGCAAAAACGTGCATCGCTGGCGCCGCGATTGTCGATGGCCTCGTCCGGCCGGCGTTTATCTCTGTAGTTGTTGATACAGTCGCGATCTGCTGCGGTTTAAGTTGCCTGTCAGTTTCAATGGTGGACGTCCGGCTATCGCAGCTGATCCTCGTCCTGTCAGCAGCAAGGCGTTTCAGCAGGACAACATTCGCGCTCTTATTAAGTTTCTGACACTTCATCAGTATGATCGGGAGATTTCCCCAAAAATTCTTTTCGCTCCCACTCGGTTCGTTAATTGATTTTTACATCCTAAATGGTGCCAATGGTTTGCTCAGAAATGATGTCTTACATATTGCTACATTCTTGTTTTGTCATCTGGATCCTAACTTTGCATTCGATCCGAATAGTCAAAGCCTGACCGAGGACTTCCCTGCATTCTTCGAGACCGCTCTTGGTTGGTCATATTTCGCAAAGAATGCATTTTGGAGCTGATTCGTTTGTGTAGCATATCCCTTTAAAATTAGCAAACGGAGCCTGCAATCGGTTGGATCTCCACACACATGGCCGTCGCTGCTTGCGGCATTGGTTTGGCTTATTGATCTTATCACCAGCAAAGAGGCGATCGAACAGGAACAAATGAAAGATCCCGCAGCACTCACAAATCAGAGCGAAAAAGTGTTCTACGAGTATCTAGCAGCTGCCTATATGAAGTTTCTGGAGGGTGCTGATAACTTCTCTTTTATGGAGACAGGGCTCGCCAACCAGTTCAAGGTAAACCTTGTTTCTGCTGTTTTAGAATTCATTCAAAATGCAGTCAGTAGGAACGTAACGCTCAAATTCATGATGAGTCTGAAGAGTTTCGGAGAGATATTCAAGAAGTGAAGCAGGAAATTCTCATGCTGCAGACATCGCGATCTGATCTGGCAGAAGCTCAGGTATCACATTGTAATCCGTGGTCATCTTGATACCCCTTTCAACCTTTAACAGGAACGAAGGCGCAGCTTAGCTATCGATGTGGCGAAATACGAGAAACTTCGAGATGAGCTCCATGAATATAAGGCCAGGCTCACTAACGAGCGCATCACTTTAGAAGAAGAAGTACGAACTTATTTACTCTCTGTACTGTTGGATTGTTAACTGCTGTTTAGGTTGCCGGTGCCAATTCCAAAATCAGTGAGGCAAAAGCAGAGTTATCGCATCTTCAAGATCAACTTGATAAACAAGAAATGTCCCCTGCCGACGTTGCTCGGATTCAGGTAATGCTTTTTAAATGGATCCAAATAACGCTAACAGCCTTCTTTCTACAGAATGAACAGAAATCATTACAGCAGAATCTTGATAAATTGCAAAACGAATGCGAAGAAGTTTCGCAGAAAAGCTGGAGTGCTGAGGTATTGCATACATCGCCCAAATTAAAGAATTCATGTAGAAATTTACAATGCTTTAGACTAATCTGGCTCGAATCCAAAGCGAGCTGACTCGAGTTGCTGAAGAATATAACGAGATTTGCGTTCGTGTTGGGTTACTGCCACTTAACGACTGCCGATATGGGCATGGAATTGATTATGAGCTGAGACTGAACCTTGAGGGGGCCACAATTGATGATATTCTTGGCGGAACTGATTTAAAACGGGTTGTGAAACCAGCGCTGGTTAAGTTAAAACAGAGCTTCAATAAGACTGTCAGGAAACAGGTATCATTGCTGCTGACGGCTGATTTTACACTGAGATGTCTTATATGTTAGGCTGCAGAGAAACGTCGCGCTCAGGAGCAGTTGACCACGACAACAGACCAAAGGACAGAGCGCGCTGATGAATTACAACAGCTTCAGGTTTTAAGGGAATCCATTTGGGTGACAATTCACTTATTGATCGGATCAGAATCGATTAACCAAGCTAGATGCTTCATATCGCGAACAACGGGATCAGAAGAACGAAGAATTAAAGCAGCGTCTGGCAAAACTAGAGGATCTGGAACTGTCAACTCAAGCTTTGGAAAAGTCGCATTTTACCGCTTTAGCCGAAAGCGAAGAAGAATTGCAACAGGCAAAAGCAGCATTAACCCGGATCATGTGTCAGTGTAATGAAGAAGCAGATGTCGCACGTACCGTTGTCATGCAACATTTGGAACAGCTTGCTGCTCATAAAGTTTATGTTGGAAAGACACTACAAACTCTTGAAGATCTGTCCACTACATATCTGGATTGAATTGGCTACAAAATCCGAAATATTGTTCTAAATATATACAAACCGGTTGGTGATTGTTTTATCAACTCTGGAAGTCGAGAGCCACTATATTGTTTTAAAGTAGTTTCTCCAACTGGTCCGGCTCTGTGTTTTCATCAACAGGGTCTTGTCCATAGTTTCTTCATACCTGTGCAGCAGATTGGAATTTGTGAAGACTTGCGCCTATTCATCAGTAACTTCGGATTCATATATTCCATGGCGGCCAATGACCGCATTGCTTGTGGGTCGTCAGACGCCCGTGATCAGCAGAGCGGCGGTCATGGCGAGACGATACGGTCCATCATCGCTAGCAATCTGGAATCCGATCACGAGAACCGAATCCTTTCGTTAGCTTGCATGAAGCAGTTCACGACATTGATATTTCAATGGCAGTCTGTCGATCCAGTGATATTTCTCATCAACACGACAGAATCGGAATCGACGCCACCCTTCCCGATACCCGATCCGTTGACGTCGCGTTCGTTGAAGCGTGCCATACTCGATCATATTCGTGATGGGTATGCACCAGAGACCGACCCGATTGGAATCTCAGCTGTGCCTGGATCAACAGCACAGACTATTCGTGCGATCAGCCGAGCGACAGCTCTCTGCTATCATCCATGGATCAGAAATCTCTGCGCACGACAGCCCGACTTTCGACTCGGTCGAATTTGGGCCTTCTTTCATGATACGTTCAGGTTCGAGCCAGTAATGCCACACGTTCCTGACAGCATCTGGCTCTGAAAAATCTCGTTCGTTTGAGCGAACAATCTGAAAGAACAACGCAGACGTTTGAATATAATCATGATACTATTGTATTTTCGTTCGAAGTTGAGGAAACGGGCGTTGAATGGTCCTCGATCATGTAGCCGGTGGTATCGAGACGGTCGCGCCCGAATCGATAATCGCTTTGATCAGTTCAAAGGGAAGAGGCTTGTTCTTATCCAGTGTGATCGTGATCGTCACCTTGCCGGGCGTCGACGTCGAATTCGTCGAGTTCGCCGTCGTCCCGTTGATGCTCGGTACCCGTCCCCTGACGCTCGGCAGATCCGGCTGGGGATCGTCCTGGTCTCGATTGGGGTCCCTTTCGTCGTCCGGAGTCCGAGCAGGACTTTTAATCAGGGTGATGTTGCTGGATTTCGACGGCTTTGGCCGGCTTGAATCGTTGTTGTTGGAGACCAACGACAACAGACGATCGAACAACGTCTCGCCTTTGGTCAGGATTCGCGTGAACTCGCCGAGCGTCATGTTGGAGGCGTTCAGCGCTCGCAGAATCTCTTCGGTAGAGCCGGTCGAGTTACCGACCTGGGCCTGGGCGTAACTGACAAAGACGACGGTCAGGTAGATGGGTATGGAGTAGCTTAAACCTTTCATGATCGAAATCTTTCTGATCAAAGGCGTCCGGTATCATACGGAAAGAGTTCCGAAAACCTTGACTCATTGTTCGGAAGCGACCATGAAAACCTCAAAAGCCGCCCGGAAGCAATAGCGAATCAGTATGAGAAGGTAGGCGCCAATGCCTGCCAGTATTGGTTCTCGGTGAGATAACGTGATGGGATATCAGGACTTGGTAGAGAGATATCACTACAATAGGGATTGTATTCAGTAGTCCAGATCCAATCATCACCTGTTCAATATTAATGCTTAATAAACGGGATTCAGATGATAGACGGCTTACTCGTATAGCCCCATTCCACAAGCCTGTCCTCATCGTCTTCGCATTCTTCAAAATTATAGGCGGTGATCACCAGACCTGCGAGAACAGACGTTATAATTTGCTGGAAGGCGATAGCAGATAGATGATCAACCTAACAGGGTATTCTGTCGAGCAAATTGAACTGATTCCTTCCACGAATCATACGCCCATATACCAGCCTAATTAACACATTTAATATTATGAATATCAGATGATAATGGACTACCTGGAACATGTAAACAGCATGGGGTTTGTCATAGTTCAACATTGCATCTATATTGTAGATACCAACAATAAAGTCAATGATGATGGTCAGGACAGTCCCGCTCTGACTATTATGGATCAGCTGAATAGAATTTCTGTGGATTTATGAGAGGTTGCCGTGCTGGTAAATGGGCTACAAACTGTTGGGCTAAATTAGGTCCAATGAAGACCAGATGTATTCGGTTCATGAGCCCATCGACGAACTGGAACAATGAGGCAAACGTCTGCTGAATAAACGTTTGCTCTTGAGAATCAGCACCAGCGATATGCAGTATTAGTACATCAGGATATACACCGTTAGAGAGTCGTTTTAAAGAGGAGATTATTGTATCAGATCGGCTGCGATCATGTCCTATTGGAACTCTCATTGCTGTCATTATTGAGATAACAAAGCTGCAAATCTATCCAATTCTACAGCCCGTAGCGCACTTATTTGTGAATCTTCGAAATTTTAAAACAATTTTGCTCTATATATTAATTATAGACGATTAGCTGACCACGGTCAGCGTCAGGAAATTAATGCTGCTCTACGGTTGGATAGAGATGAACCGGCTTGTTATCGGACGTTCGTAACGGGATCTGTGAGAATAGCATTCCTTTCTTCTGGACTCCGTTTCGGAATGTGATAGCATTGTTGATACGAGAATCTCGTGAGAGTTGATCCAGTGCAATATTCCATACTTGAGCGTCAGGCTCTAAACCACAATGTTCGAATGCTGTGGCGGATAGGTGATCGAGCGCGACAGGACCCTGGGAAGCTTTCAATACGTTCAACGCTTCCTTGAAAATAAGAACAGCACGCCTCTTTCGTAAAGCACGACGTCGCTGCCTGAGAATGAACACAGATACAGAAATGATCGCAAGCAAGACGGCGGCAAACACAGGAGCATGTTCCAGAAACCAATGCCGAATTGCACATAGAAATGGACGTGAGGGCTGGGTGGCCCATACACGAGCAGGATTAGAAGCATAATGAAGTGATGATGTAGTATTTAACCGAACAAGATCCATCGTCTAAGGAAACGTTCACATTAGAATCATATAATGGAATGGGCAATAGGGACCTTTCGTAATGCATCCTTATATCTGTTCTGCCTTCCATAGAGCTGGAATAGATGACGTTCAACGTCCTGCAATGATAAATACGGTTCTCCTTGATCTCCGCATAAAACTCGGCCTAGATGCCGGGAGCATAACGAGCTAATATCGTCAGACATATCTTCCGATAGCAACACGACCTGAACAGTCACTTAAGCCCAAAATACATCAGTGCGTTTGCGAGACGCATACTTCGGGATCGTCAACACAGCGATGGTTCTGTAGGACGAGACCTTCAAAGCAATGGGCTTTTCCAGATCGGTCACATAGGGCCCTTGCAGGACATGGAATACATCCCGGCAGAGCAGGGTCAGATGGATTCGATGGGCAGTAAACAACTGTTTCACGTAATCGAGGGAACAGGATCGACACGAACACACCAATCGCTACAACCACGACACTTATTAGTAAATAACGCCATAAAGAGGGCCTGGACGGGGCTGTAGGGACCACAACAGTTTGCCGAACAACACGTCTAGGAGCACTGGCTCCTCCAATTGAGAACAGATTTCGCGGTTCAACAGAAGCCTGGAATTGGTTTAACAAACTCCATCCATAATTCAATAACAGTATTTACTTTGGGAGTTGTCGTCAACGGCGATGAGCCTTTGATCGAATGAAGTTGATTCTTAACTGATCCCTGAACCTGACATGAGCAGCTAACTACAGAGCATCAAAAGGACAGACCTGGCTGGTTTGTCGAACCGGTTGCCGGGTAACTGACGATGAAACCACTCGGAATGGCGATTTGACCAAATCTCGCCTACTACGAACAACGGAACTTGCCTCGGCCCGAGCCGATTCCTTTTTGGATTTCTTTCCAGAGCCAGACTGAAACGGATTCCGATCAGATGTTGTCAATATTGGAGACTGATAGGAGCGGTCTGATTGCCCATCCTATGACGAAATCAGTGAATGGAATTCATAAAACCTGAAGCTCTAACATTGACCGGCGATCCTGGAGGAATGGAATCCATAGAGCGAGATTCTGCTGCAGGTGACATCACAGCTGGACTTTCTACAATAACAGTCTCTACTTCGGTTAAACTTGATAGAAATTTCTTGTAAAAAGTTCAGTACAATAACACAAAACAAGCTGGCAATCCCTACAGGGTTAATCATCGGGGTGCCAGATAATGACTTCCTTCCGAGAGATTTGGTTCGCTTCTTCGGTGTCGTATCTTCAGAAATTTTTGCTGGACTCGGTTTCCCTTCCGAAGTTGGTTCAACCTCATCAGAGCTCTTCCTTTTGCGGGAAGTAACAGACCCTCGACGTTTAGTTGTAAGCGCTGTCTTGGGAGGCGATTTCGCAGCGGAACGTTCGCGTTCTTCAATGGCATTCTCCTAAGGACGGTTTAGACTAAAAGTGAAGCAGCTGCGAGAGTAACCGACACGTTTTTCAGTTAATTTTTTAACAGCAAGAGTAACAAATTCAGCTTTTTTGGCAGTCGATGCAGGAAGTTGGACCTAAACCACTCGAATTGATATCGAGAATCGATTTGGAGAAAATTAACAGCAAAGTTGTATCTTTCATACTTCATTATCTGTCAGCCACATCTTCAACTGGGCGATCGTAGAGCCTCTGGAGACAAAATCGTCAATGTCATCCCAGTCGGAATCGCCGATGTCAGCGAGCTGATCGGGCGACTTCTCCAGCAGATCGCTGAAATCGGTCTCTCCAGCTGGGGCAGGCGCCATTTTCTATGATCCCTTCGTCAACTTCGCCTAAATCCTTTCACCAGCCTGGGACACTGGCGTCCAGGACAAAACGTGCAATGACGAATTCAAACCTGATCCAAATGGTGAAGTGGGGAATTTGGGGAAGGCCGCGCCTTTCCCACTTTTACGTTTCTTCATCTGCAAACACCGAGTTGATCTGTTTGTTGCTATTGCTCTTTCAGGGTTATTTACAAGTTCAGTTCACATCCTTGTTGATAGCAGTCAAGTCTATAAACCGAATGGATCCGGCGATTGCCCGCCAGTCGAGTTCAGTTGCTGACCATTCATTTTCAATCCTGAAATCTGATATTTTGCATCAGGTGTTTTATTGTGCTGCACATAGATTGTAGAATTGGTTCGTATACTTTGTACTTTGCATTCGTAAAGGTGCCGATCAGTTGGTGTTTTTGGTATTGAATGCAGTGATGCTGGCCCGTCACATGGGATCGATCGAGATTCTGGTAGCTGTCTTGTTGCTCTCGATCTCTCACGCGGATGTCTTTGACAACATACGAAGCGTGAATGATGGCAGTCTATCTGCTTCGAGATTTCGCTCGCTTTTAGAGAATAATGGCAGCGATGACGTTGCTCTCATAACTGAAGATGGCATATCCCCTTTATATATGGCTACTTGGTTTCTTCTGTATATTGATTTCGCTTTCTCGATGAAGAGCTCATTCCGATATAGCGACAATCAGTGTCCTGACGAGATGATGGAAGTCGTTTCAACGCTTTTAAATACGGATATCGAACAGTCGGAACGAGATCGTGCTCTCCTTTTGGCAATTCACCTGTTGATGCTCAGGTTGGTATTAGACTCTCTGCAATAGCCTGAAGATAAGAGTTCTTGTTAGAGAGCGTCGTTTATCGGATGATGCCTTGAGGTTGGCTGAAGACTTAGTTCGAATTCTGATCGGATATGGAGCTCGGGTCGATGCTGTTAATCGGCATGGTCAGTCACCGCTCTCTGAAATCGAATCTATCTCTGGTCATTCGTACGAACGATTCTGTCAATGCAGAACGTAGTTTATCTAATCGATTTATTGTAGACCTTTGTTCTCTATCGCTCAAATAATCGTGCATGCACCCAGAGCAAACAAATCGAAATTGGGGCAAATGACTATCTGGCTATCGTCGTTTGGTCAGAGGCTGCTAGTCAAATTAGTACAGTATTAATCGTTTAGATTTCTGGAAATTAGGGATACATATATCGAATAAATTGAGCTATCCAGTAGACGAGTCGTCGTTTCCATATTTTTTTTTGACAAATCAACGGAATTGGCAGACTTAGCCTAAAGTTGCATTCGATCGCAGTGTACCTTTGATCTAACAGAAATCCTTTAACTGTATCTATCAGTCGTAAGTCTTAAAGGCTCCGATGACAGCAGGCTTCCAGCCCATCGCTAAACCCGAGCCTGATGCACTCCAAAAGCAGCAAGCTAGCATTGAGAGACGGCGGGCTCTAGAAGCGCAACGAATTCCTGTTATCTTTGACGCCAAAAAACGCACGATCGGAGTAAATGCATCGTGTGCAGTTAATCAGCAATTACAACAACTGGCCAGATTGATGTGGACGCTCTGGATAAGCAAGTTGAGGAGAAGGAACAGCGCGCCGAAGAAGAACGCGAGCGCAGCCGACAATACGATGAAGCGGCATTAGATATCGCTCGGCAATTGTCGGAATTACACCGTGAAAAGCAACGTCGTGTTCGCGAGCGAAATATTCAAATCGAGGTAAGCACATTTGTATTATGTGTGCCTGTTGAAGAATCTCAACCATTACCTAGACATATCGTGAGCTATATCAGCAACGGAACGAGACGAGAGATTTCGACTTGAATGATCCAGCTAAAAAACGCAACGATTTGCCGCCTCGTCTCAGTGACGACGAAGTCGGTGCTGGCTGCTGCTATAAAATGGTCTGACAATCCATATAGAAGTTGCCGGTCTCTTCTTTGCAAATGTTTACCGGAGAAGACTTGAGAAAGAGCGAGCGCATCCGTCAACAGCAACGAGAATTAAAACAGAAAGCTGACTACACCCTTCAAGAAAAAGCGACAATCCGAGCGAAAATGCAAGAGGAAGAACATGTGGGCTATTTTTGTTCTCTTTTCTTGACGAAATTGCTAAAAAAAATAATAGGCATTCAACCAAGAAATGGAGCGTATCAATGCCGAACTGCATAGGCTGCAATTAGAGCGACAAGCAAACGTTCGAACGCATAACGTTCGTGTGCAAAACTTTAACATTGACCTAGACAAAGTTTGACTACAGATTGTCATCTCGAACTGTTATAAAATTGTGATTCAGGTCACTAAGCAGACCCAAGAAGAGCTTGCCAAACATGAGCAGGAGGTCGCTGACAAAGAGCTTGAGGTCAGCAGACAGCGTAATTTGCCCACGCCTTGATAATGACTTTGCTACAGCACTATCGACAGAACGATTGGTTTAATGAGCGATATATGACGACATTGAGAGCGGCCCCTCCATCATTGTTCAAGTCGTCACGACATCACTACATACCATACAACTTTAAAGTAACGTGTTGCTAACAGTAACGGGTGATGCTCAGCTGATAATCAGGGATACTCCTTGGAGGAAAGGCAGGCCATTCTCAATGAACAGGCAGCCCAAATTGCTGCAAAACAATCAGCTCGTCAGCAGGAGAGGGAGCAAACGAAACGAACTGATGAGGATATGGTTCGAAAACGTAGCCAAGAACATTTTCAATATGTGACATGTTATTAGTTGGAGACAAATCGACGTCTGACCTTACTCGCCCGGGAAAGGCAGCGGAACGATGCTCAACATCGGCTTGCGGTCCGATTTGAGCAGGAACAGCAGAAACAAGAATTCAAGCAAAAGTATCAACCTTAAAACGTTTTTGTCGCTGGCACTGACGCAGGAATGATAGGTATGATTACATTAATAAGGACTTATACCAAAACAAGATCGATGATTACTACTTCAAATGCTTCGGAACGACAACGCGTTAGATCCCCTGGTCTAAATCCCATGTTCGCGACCAGATTCGGATTTGTTATAAACTTAGAAGATTGTTGGTCGCTCGTTCTGTCTGCCATATTATAATTGGGATGAATTGAATGGAACGGAAATCATTCAACCATCAAAGGTTAACAATGTATGTATGTACATTACTGTATGGGGGTGACCAAAGGGCGGCGCCTCCAGCCATAGTGTTAGAGAAGTGTTCAGCAATCACGGAGAGGCGGGTCTTTCATAATACTGCCATCTCGCTGCCTCTCGCGTCGAAGGATGTCGACAGCTATCTTCGCTGGCCGTCGTTTGGCTTGCCGCAACGTACGTTGCTTTCATTCGTCGTCAATCAACCGTGCCGGTGGTCATGTATGTTCAAAGTTTTGCCAACATGGCCATTCTTGAAAAATTTGCAGCATAATCCTCCGATTTTTAAAGAAGGGCCTTGGTCCAGAGGCTGTGTTCTTGGATGGCTCGCTTTTATCGTCGGAGGAGGAGTTGGGGTCCCATTAGTTGCTCGTGAGCTTGCCATGCGCAAGGGAGGTTTCAAGTAAGAGGCCAGTAATACATTGCATTTGCTTTCCCACAGTGGTTATGAACTATTTTTTTTACTTCAATTCCAAAGCGCGGCTATTCACCCTCTCGCTTTATCGGAGCTTCTGGAGGTCCAGTACCCCAAGCCCTCAGAGCATGCGATTTTGATATTGCGCGATCGAGCTGTCGACAGAAATCACTACGAACCGGTCATAAGTCCACATCTTCCCTTACCGTCGGGTACGCCATGCTAGCAGGATCAGGTGTTCTATAAGCACCGGCTTCTATGTTCTGCTCAGATTTTAATTCTGGTATCCCCTTTTCCAGAAGCGGCCGAGCGCCTTCGGACGGAGCTGCTTCTATGTCTTTGTTCGTATTAAAATCTCGGATCACTGCGACATTAACGGCAGCGTGGACCGTCGCAGAAGAATTTTTCTATACCTTGGAATTAAAAAATCTGACCTCATCAAACTGGCCCTTACTTTCTGCTGGCGTAGCTCGAGGTTTGGTATGCGATAACGAACTTGGCTTAACCTTTGGCGACACATTGAACGCATCCAGATAAGACGGGATCTCCAACGTTCTGCCCAGTCCTGAAGAGATTCTTCAAACTCCATCCAAGTGTCTTCGTTCCAGAAACTCGCTATCATCTTTTTCAGTCCATTCTTCGAAAAAAGCAGTTTCGGTACACCCACTTGGACTGACATACTCGTAATTGAACGCCGGAAACTCGGGCCGATCTGGGTATTTTAAATGCAGCCGTCGATTGATCTTTTTTAGTTCGGCTTCTTCGGCCTACCAGTCAATGTGTAAGATTCAGAGATGAACAGCCGAAGTGTCTTCTAACCTGAATACGTTTGAATTCGGAAGTGTACTCATCCATAGCAGCAGTTGTTGTTGCTTTCAATTCATCTAACAGTGCTCGAAGCAAACTTTGGTTCTCTTCGCTCAACACTGCAACGGGCTCGAGAATCAGAATGGAAATGAGAGCTTCCATCCAAATACCGACCGATTAAGGGATGTAGACCTCCATCAACTAATCGAAGAAGTTCATTATTACTTACTTTATCACCTACAGGTATCAACTGTCATTTGAGATATTCAATTCTCATGTGATTTCACGCACTGCTGTTGATTTTGTATACTTCGATTTCTGACAAAAGATCACGTTCCGAAGAGCGAACAATGTGATACTGTGTCGCATACACGACGATGGATCCGGCTACAGAGCATGATGAGAGGACATCCAAAATGAGAAACAAAGATTTCAATTACGTGCGACATATACATCAGGAAGTGAGAATCGCAATAGTCTCACGTCCTTCAGCAATACGTTCAAGAATCGCCCATCGCGCATCTAGTAATACTAATCAATGGAAAAGCAAAAAAAAAATTGGTTGCTGAAACCTGGACTCGAATTCTATCGGTAAAGAGATCAACCTGTCGAGCCACGGGCGACCAGAAAATGTTAAACATAAACACCATGACGAAGAACGCGAAAAATAGCTCATAGTACTCGAAGACGATCTTAGCACAGATCCCATCCTCTGTAAATCGGTTAAATGATGCCTGGATCATGCGAATATCAACCTTTTGTTTCCTGCAGAATGCAAGTATGCTGCACATAACCAACCGCATACAGATCCAGCAACACTCTGCCAAGCTGCACAATGAAGCGTACGAAAATCAATATGAAGCTAATTCAGTTGTCAGCAGCCTCTATGAAAACGATGTTAACGAATACCATGTTATCAGAGCCCGGCGCCAAAACACAGGCCAGGATATCGATCGTGAAGGCAAAGATAGCCGACGGCGGCTGTCAGGACCAGTAGGGACCATCGCTTGGGATCTCAAGCTGTATCTGAGGAAACTGTGAATACCTTTGTTTTGTATTGGCCGCTCAATGATTTACCGACGACCAAACGAGACGCTCCAGGATTTTTCTAAAGCTTCCATTGCGATATGAACGTCGCTTAAATAAACAATTGTCTAACAAACATCGCTATGATGAGTATATTGAGCACTCGGGCTTCGTTTACGCGATACGGCCGGCCTTTCTGAATGGCTTCTGGAGCTTTCGACAGGATGCGCCAGACGCCGAACCTATCTGCTGGCCGAATACGGACGACGACCCGAGAACTAAACACCAGAACCATTCCCAGCTGAACCACAGAGATGACGTCCTATTCGTAAACTAAGGATGAGGATCCCCAAAAGACCTTCTCAGTTACCGATTTGAAAATCGATTTCGACGTGTGATCCGAAAACATCAGCACGATCCGATCCGAATAAACGTAAGTCGAACATTGAAAATGATCGCAACGATAGCGCCATATCCTGAAAACAAAGCAAACAACCAGGATACAGAGCGACACCCATTGGGACGCTGCTGGAAGATGGACGCCATAGAGCCTTGGCACCAGATCTGCACATAACAACAATGAGTTATGTTACCCAGTTCATTGAATGGTTGCGTTACCTATAAGAAGCGAGTTCACTATGTAACCAGCTAAGAAAGCCATTATCAGGAAGATGATAGTTGTTGTAATCCATATCGGGCCAGGTTTACTGTGAGCGATGCTTCAGATTAGGTATGCCATTGTTCGGTGGCGAACCGGTCGTCGCGATAGGCTAGGTCGTGTGGGTATGGGACAGTTGTGTAGTTAGGCATTGGGCGAGCCTCGACTCGATCTGGATTGGACTCTGGGGCGAGCGTTTCCGCCCCCAGAATCTGGACTTTGTCCAGGTTCAGCATAGCTGTATATATTGGCTGAAATCGTCCAGCGTTGCAATTCTGATCAACTATTAGGACATTCTGACCAGAACGGTACCGATTCGAAATCAACTATCAATGATTGTATGTGGCATTCTGGTCAGGATGCTTTGTTGCTTTTGAGTAGAATTACCATACAGATCTGATTTTTCAATTAATTAGGAAGCCCCTGGTCCTCCCACTCAACCTGTTGTGTTATAAGCATCAATGCTTCCATTCTATAATGGGATCCTATTGCTTCTGACTTACGCCATCGCTATCCCATTTCTTATTTTTCGTCTCTCTCCGGAGAACGCTAGCTAGCGTTTGGGAGTTGAGAGAACGCCGACCAAACAGCCAGAAGACCTCTTCACAATTCACTGACAGCAGACGTACTCTGCTAATTTCGGTCGATGCCGACTAATTCTGTTTCGCTCGGGGCTGTAATGGATTCGTCAGAACCCTGACCTGGTCTGCTTTCCGAAAGCAGCCATTGCAACATGAAAGCGTCACGAGCAACTGTTTCCAATTTTACTACTACAGATTATTTAAGGTTTTAGTGGTAGAACCAAAATTCACTCAAGGTAGAATCGAATTCCGATCGAACCAAAAGTTCATTTCATCGCATCAAGTGCAGCATGACTTGAATTGCCTGAGAATGGTTTCGATGGTCATGATCTTTTACAGGAGTAGTCACAGGACAAATTGTCTACAGCAAAGCAGCTATGGGGAATCCGACACCTCTTGCACCGGTGGTGAAAAATGCAGATATGAACGAAGATATGATCGAGTTCACCAAGACGACAGCCATGAAAGCTTACAACGAATGCAAACGTGAAGTCGACATGGCCGATATGATTCGCCTGGATTTCGATAAGCAGTATGGGCACACATGGAATGTTGTAGTTGGACGACGATTCGGTTCCGATGTAATTTGAACATCTCCGAAATCAGTTTTATTGCGTTATTGAAATGTGTCAAAGGTGACGCATGAAGCTAAGCGCTACATTAACTTTCAGATCGGCCAACTATCATTCCTCGTCTGGAAATCAGGATAAATAACCTCAGATCAGAACATGTAGATGGAACCTGAGGAAGCAATAAAAAATTGTAATTCTCTCACGATTGCGTCCGAGTTTACATAGAATTAGTGCTTGGAACTTGGTCGTCGTGGGAATGAATTACTCAGGGACTCCTGAGCCGCCGACTCCAACCTAAGCAGGAGTTAGGGAATGCCACCGGTGAATCTGAAACCTCTATACATATTGGCCGTGATTTGTGTCAATCGATGCAGATGAGCACTGGTCTGCGAGGCTTGGTCGAGATTCTGGGCCAGCCTGTCGAACGACTGGTCCAAGCGAGCTATTGATCGAGCCAGTCCTGTATAATCATGGCATGAATCCGACGACATTCTTCCTAAATTGTCAGTCTTCTGGTCCTGACAACCACCAACCACTCTGGTTATTGGAATTGCCCCAAGAACTATTATGGCCGCGGTTGAAGGTTCCCCATACATATCACATCGATTATTCAAATCGGGCAATTTTCTTTACAAACTCTGTTAAGAGTTTGTGTAGTTAGCGAATAATTCAAATTTTGAACTCGCCTCATTGCTAGCACTGTTTAGGTTTCGGCACGTCTGCGCTGGAAATCGATCCTGATGGAATGCCGTTATTTTTAAGTTCTGAAGTTAGTGAAGCCGGTCCCTTGCTGTATGCTGGCAATTTTCCAAATTTTTCCAGGACGTTATCTGACATTCCTCCTGTTTCCTGGACGCGACTTTACTCATGCCGCAGCTTCGCAACACTCCTGCTGAATTTGTTGGGATTATAATCCGAAATTTAACTGAGACAAACTTCGCTGGATGAAAGCAATATAATATCACTCGATTCGCGATATTGGAACTTCCAAGCAGCTTTGGGTGCATGACGGCGCTGAAAACCAGCATCTGCGCGATCTTCTAATCGAAATGCAATACACGACAATGAAGATACGAATCTGTGGATGTATCTTGGACATAGCAATGCATTATTATATATTATTCGTTCTGATTGCCAATAAACAGACCGTGGCCGTTGCAAATCTTCGCTATCGGATCAACACTGGGTCGAACTCAGACGTTTACCTCAACAGTCCCTGACGCTACCTAACGCTGTACAGAGCTTGACGATTATAATCGTCATTGACAAAAGTGGCTCTATAGCATACACTGGCATTGTAACATGGTAAGGAAGGCTGCGCTCCGTCATTCCTTCCATGTTGTGCTGCTGTCAGATCCCACTTGATAGAATCTGCTGATCATTCTCAATCGTCGTCATGGACGAACAATCAGTATTGCCCAAGGCAGCCATGAAACCGGTCCCGCAAGGGACGCTGAACGTCATGGATAACTGTGCTGTCAAAGGCGTATTCAGCGGCGTCATCGGTTCGCGACCGCCTCTAGTGGATCTCCAGCTCGGAATGATCATTGTTTAATTGCAGGTGGAGGTATGGGTTTGCTGTTTGGCCTATTTATGGGGTCGTTTGACCATTCCGTTTCGATGAGCGATGAATATCATCGGGCTAGTAATAGAGGTTATATGCTCGGCTCGGACCTTGGCTATCTCATGAGTTCTTATCAAATTATCCAGGGAAGATTCGCATGACATTGAAAGATATGGCTTCCAAAAGCCGATCGTATGGCAAGAATTTCGCCGCTGTTGGTCTGATCTATTCAGCTGTCGAATGTTTTATAGAAAAGGTGTCGTCATCTCGTTTTTGTCAAGTTCGTTTTCAGATCTTTTATAGCAACGTGCGAAGCACGATTTGTACAACGTTGCGGCTGCTGGCTGTATGACCGGTGCTGTATTAAGTTCTGGTGGTGGGCCTCAAGCCTGTTTGATGGGCTGTGCTGCCTTTGCTGCATTCTCAACAGCTATTGATGCGTATATGGATCGATGACTAAAACCTATATTTCACATCCGGATGGGCTCTCATTGTTTCTCAATGCTTTGGGTCTTTATTATTGGTGCGATGGTTGCTGACGTCGTGTGGCACATGTCCAGTATAACCAATGCATTTCTGTCGACTATAGCACCATCAGCTACAAGCAATAGTTTTTTCGAAGACACATACTAATTCATTGTTAAGAGTTCGTTCTTAGTTGATTTCATAATCGGATGGATTTGATGCTGATTATTTGCTGATGCAGGTACGAATCCGGAATATCCCAACATTCTGTAACAAAATTCATTATATTTCGACAATCTGAAACTGTCGCTGACCTATTCGAGTATTTATTTGTTCCAAACGTGAGGTCGTCTTTGGTCATGGGCAGCTTCCCAGGTTCGCGGTTTTGGGCTACCACCTTCAAACACGTAAACGCGGGTGTACGGTAACATTATGCTTTATTGTTACCACTGGGTCCCTGAATTCGTTTCCGTAACATGATCGTACTGATGACCGATGTATTGTCGGTCCATGCGAAGACGTGGTAATCTGACTCGGATCATGACATCGTACTGGGGCGTTCACATTCCAGGCCTGCCCATTAAATGCTTGGTTGTACGTGGTCTGCCAGTGTTTCATTAACGATGCTTCGGTCCTTTTAAGATGTCAACATTCTCATTTGGGGAAGAGCGATAATTGTCTAATTACGACTGGTCGGTTGATGCCGGCAGCTTACTGGAGGACTTTCTTGCTGGTGATCTGTTGTAATCGCTTGTTGTCGTAGCAGTGCCTATCTGCGCCATATAACTGCTCATCTGCTGTCCATTCGAATAGCGTCGTTTTGCTGCTTCCAGATAATCTTGATCTGTCTGTAGAGCCGAATCTGCTAACTGAGTTGTGTAACCCACCTATTATTGCATCAGAAAGATTGAAGACAGGTTGTCCTATCTTGTTATACATTATTGCCAATTGCGCGTTCGTAATGGGGCACATTGCCCATGTAGCCCGGTATGCGGCAACTCAGCATCATCTGTTGACGTTCTTCGGGGGTCTCCTCCCCAGAATGCGCCATTATTTCCCAAACTAACCAACAGGGCCAGTTATCCACAGATTACTTCAGGTACTGGATCGGATCGCATTTCTGTATTTTCATTGCTGTTGTCAGAATCTTCATTGTTTGTTTTTCAACTGATATAATGTTTATTCTAGTTCCGCAGATAAGTTACTAAAGTTAGCCAACCATCCCGGCAGGATTATTATCTTGTAAGCGCAGCGCAGGTATTAGCGTTTTTTCACCGACCAGCCTCAATTTTATTTAAGATTTTCGCAGAGGATCTCGTTGAGCTTTCTTCGCTTTTCGCCTAGAGAGAGTCTGAGCTCGATGACAGTATTCAATATAATAAGGTCGTACTGATCAGAGGTCGATACATCTGCCATTGTTTACATGGAAACAACCGAATGTATCGACCACGACGCTTATACTCGCGGTCAGCATCAGCTTGAATTGATCGAACAACAAAGGCGAATCGAGGATCAGATCGCGACTTCCCGATGATCATCCGGCTTGGACAAGCCGTCGATTTCCTGCATTTCCAATTTAATTTGTCTGTCGAAATCGCGGTAGCGGTCGCACCCAATCGTAGCTGTCGAGTCACTTTGAATGGATTCATTTGGAATGGAGATAATATTCAGTGTATCTGCCAAAACCGCCGACTGTTCCTGTTCAGTATCACAGCAATCGACAGTCTTTCGCTATAACCTTGATTTCGTTATCCAAAGAGGTGTCGCATCGTAATGAAGGCGACATGTTGATTTCTAGCAGCCAGGCACGAAGGTCACGATCCAGCATGACATCGAATCCAAGTAATGCGAAACAGGAATCTCGATGGAAGCTGCCATGTTCCATTGTATGATTCACCATCGGCTCGATGCTGATAACCGATTTTGTAATCAAATCGTGGATTTTCTCCTGAACTGTCTGGACTTTGTAGCTACAGAATAAAATCAATTCATGATGATCGACGCCAAACGTTAGCTGACCCCATATCGCTCAGCGACGACCATAACCAGGTCAGCGAACGTTTGTATCCGAACACATCATCGTAACGACCCGATCGTTTTGACACGGATGTGTTGGTTAGATGAGCGAATCGGTTATCGGTATCACTCAAGCAATATCTGCGGTCTCGTTACCCAAATTCAACATTCCAAAATCGATTCAAGAAATCAATGATTCTAACTTCAATTACATCTAAATGAAAGCAGCGGATAAAATCAAATGGCGTTTTTTGCCAAACACAAACCGATCGGTGGCAATTCGAACGAGACCATGCTCATGGAGATAGATACGGAGAGGATCGAAAGAGGTCACCAGGACGTATAAGCGCAGGTCAAATTTGTGACCATCAATTAAAAGCGGCTCGTGAATATACCTGAAATACGTTAACCAAGGTGACAAATCGTTGTCGACTGAACAGCGAATAACCTGGAAATGACACACGGGAACATATTGGCGATCGCGGTGAATGATCGCGAAATTAGGATTCCTCGGCCTTGAGACGAATCGACGGGCTTGGCGATCCAAATGGTGTTGGTACCGGCAGATCTCTGCACTCGGTTTTGGAATTTATCCAGGTCGGCTGGCAAGCAGAAGGACTCCGGCAAGAAGTCGATCACTTTGCGACCGTGGATCTGCTGCAGTTTCGACAGATTCCTTACCAGCGAATCCTTTCGGGTGATTTCGTCAAGATTCGGAAACCGGTTGATCTTTTGATGTCTGCAGACAACCGCATCAAATTTACAGCCTAGAGTGGAACCAGCATGACCCGAATCGACGCACCTTGAAAGCCGATCGAAGACACTGTTATGAAAGCGACCGGTAATCCATAGAAGGTTCCAATCCGATTTCGACGTTCGACGGAAGTCCTACCAGACGCGGAAATCAGCCCTACGAAATAGCCTCACAGGCATGACCCGGCACACATGTTGTCTCATGAAGGTCGTCAGCAGCGACGGCTCCGTACAAGATGCTCTATACGTTAACGTGCATTGCCGATCATCAGCCGCAACATCGCCTTCACCGGCGGCATCTAAATCCGGTTCAAACATGTCATTCAGGCGTCGCAGATAAGCTCCGTACAGCTACGACAATTGCTGCCAAAGTCGACGTATTTTTTCCGTGCTGATTTGGCTGTCGGCGTCGCCTTTGCAGAATGAGATTTCGGAGCCGTGCGGCAACGCCGCCGTCCTGGCGGGCGCAACTTGGGCAAGCGAATCGGTCGCCGTGGCTCATTCCCAATCAGAACCGCTGCATAGCTGTCATTTTCCCTGTAGAATACATCCAAAAATGACGACCGCCATCCGACTTGCATCAAACGGCTGGTGCCGTGCTGCCTTGCACCGGGTCGTCGTACACTACCGATCGAGTCGAATGGATTTTTTTCCGCCATCAATCGCATTATTATATTGGATTATCGTTTGCAGACTGAACGCTGCTGGCGACACTGAAGCGTCTGGCGGCAAACATCGCCTGGAGCAGTTTATCGGTGCCATGCATTGCGATACTCTGCCGTCGATATTGTTCGTATATGGCGTCGATGAACTGGCGACCGGCATCGCCTGCATCGTGGATACGCTCTCCATGCTGAAATTCGTCCTGGACTTGTGATGTTGACAAAATATTGAAATTGGGCCCGACATGACGCCCTGTTGCTACGCTTGGAGGCATCTGAGATGCCCCCGCGGCATCAATCAGATCGTATCTGAACCATATCGTTTGAAAATGAACCATACATTGCTAAACTGTGCTGCTTACATTCGGGTTTGAAGTGCTTCCAGACCTCGTTCTAAAACCAGATGTGCATCAGGAACGTGATTATGGGATAGGAAGTCAGAGATCTGGTCCAGCTGCTGGACGATATATTGATGTCGCTCCTGCAGGTCGCTGATCTTGCGCTCTTGGCAATCGATTAGAATACGAAGCTCGTTGCTGCGATCTGCCGTGACCGCCTCCGACTCGGTGCTGATTTCAACGCCTTCTGCTCTGCTCTCCTGCAGATCGCGCTCCAAGCTGGAACGAAGTCTGGCTAGCGATTCGATCTCTGCTACCAGTTCGAACTGTTGCTCCTGAGCCTTCAGGAAATGGTCACTAATGTCGTTGATGTTCTGCAATCCGGTCGCTCTATCACCCAAGATCAGACTTCCAATTGACAAATGCATCATGTCGATATAATTACTGGCAGATCCAGCTCAGTACGCCCTTGGTCTGGTCTAATTCACTCAGACGCTGTCTAATCTTGGCTTTGTTGGTTTCGATCTCGAACTGGACTTGGACCTGTAGGGCGTCCAGCTTCTTGGCGACGGCACGTTGTGATCGTGTCGAATCCTGGACGACGGTTAGCGCAACTGAGTCATAGCAGTAATCGCCACAGACTTCGTGCAATCTCCGGATGTCGTCGAAGATTTCGAACCTTCGCTGTATAGCCGGGTTCTCCTCTTCGAACGTTTTCAGGCAGTCCCAATCGCGACGGAATTGTGAAACCTACGAAATCGTTAAATAGTTCAGGGAGGTTTCGCTTGGAGCTGGAACCTGCTTGGCGGCTGCCGTTTGGAGCACTCCCAGATCGGCGCGAGCTCGGTGAATGTCACGTCGAGTCTGAACCAGACAATCGACCTGGGCATGAATGTTTCGTCGTAACTTGCTCATATCCTGCTCCATCGACTTCATGACGATCATCTCAAGACGGTTGCCCTTGACACAGAGCTCGAACTCGTTCTTCACCTGGCGCCATTGTCGTTCGGCCTCAGAAATTCGCTGCCGAGCGTGCACGATGTCATTCTCGATCAGACGTACTTTCCGTTCGGCGATCCGAACGTTATCGAAGACAAACGAGCCGGACCTGGTTTCCTTTAGATGAAAAATTTTGTCGATCAAGTTTCTGATATCATTGTCGAGGCGTCGCAAATCGTTTGTGAGCTGGTCGTCGGTGTGAAGAATCGCCGAAGCATGCGACGCCTTGCTGAACAGAGCATTATCTTGAAGGATGGCGTCGGCGGCAAGCGACTCGTTCAATCTACGGGGAATCTCAGCTTCGATTCGCATGACCGGATCGCCAACATTTGAAATTGGCAGCGCGCCTCTTCAACTCGCTTCTCGATCCTCGACAACGGTTCAGCTAATCGGTGTTTGTTGACGGGTTGCGATTTCAGATCGCGAGCTGAGAGCTCAAAGGCATGAACCCTTTTCAGAACATGCTGGAACTGATTGATAATATCTTCGGTTTCAGGGTGCAGAGCCCGACGTCCTACAGGACGCGGGTCTGCAAATGTCGCTGCCGACATCGTCTTAGCGAAACGACGTCCTTCTTAGAAGCAGATTCGCGACTTGTTGGAAATATCTTCGCTGACGCGCGCGGCTGTCAGAATCAGTTGACAACGCATTATTATCGACCTGCAAGGCTGACGCTGACGACGATGCTGGACCTGATAATAGTGAGAATGAGAATATCAATATGGGATCCCCCTTTGACTGCAATGAGTAATGTAGGGGATGAGGCGGCCTCCCATGGGGACTCCCTGACCCTGTTATGAACTATAGAGCCTACTACTATTGCCTATAACAGGGAGTGATGGAGACCGCTATCGACACTCTCGTTCCTTTTTCGATTACTCGGGCTAGATCAGTTTTCATTGTTAGGTTTAATAGTGAACAAGACGTTGCCGGAATTTTGTTGACTGGCGCGGGAGACCAGCAGGATCGGAAGCCGGCACAAGGTCGCGACCAAGCAAAGCTTGTATTCGCGAAACTGTTCAGCCTTGGAATGCAGGTGTCACGATCTGGGCTTGAAGCTTGGCATTGGTACTGCCTGAGAACCCGGTCGCACCCCATTCGACATGCTGCTTCAGTTTCTTGCCACAATGACAACAGCACTTCTCGGGAGCCACCAACGTCTCAAAACAGTTCTATAGTAAACTCGTTAAGCGAACGATATAAAGCGTTTAGGTAACAATGCAAGGCTTTCTAATGCAATTAAATACAAATGCGACAAATGAATCCAAAACCCACCTTGCAAAGGACATGGCCGCAATTCGACAGCCACACCGATTTGACAGCAGATGTTAAAGCTTTCCTACAGCTTGGGCACATAAATTTGTAGCTCCGATCAGCCTCTGACGTTGCGTCGTCTACCATATATCAATTCTGTGGCCTTTTCGAAAAAAAAAAGGTCCATTACCGAGATCGATTCGATCCGTTAATCTAACAGGCCTCAGCTGCGAAAGCTTTAATGGATGTCTCTACAAACAAATCAAATATAGAATCAGGTGAGTAAGTTGGTAAGCGAGTACCTCGGGGCATTGCGTTTTCGTATTTGGCGGCACAAGCCTCTTCTCCTTTTTATAATCAGGCTCACAGTTCAAAGTGCAATCTGGCAGCCAGAATGCACGAAGATTAGGCTTCTTCGAAGATTGCGATTGATTGTTATCAGCATTATCATGTGTAATTCCTGATTCGATTAGAGCAAATCTATTACAAGTAAGTTCTACAAAATCGAATTAAAATTGGCAAATTTGAACTTTTCGATTTGTTCGTCTTTAACACGAAGTTCTTGTTCTTGTTGTTCGGCTTGTAGTTGGCGTAATTCTTCCTCATATTTGGCCTCGGCTGCCTAAGCTATTCAGCAACGAGCTATTATACAGGTCATTGCCTACTTTAATAACTTGCTTCTGATGCAAAAGATTGTCATAGATACAGGCTTTGCAGAAGACATGTCCTTCTGAGCAAGCTTGTGCATCAATCGCCTAAACCATACCTATTAGATGGTGATTGAAATTGCCAATTGGTAAAAGGCGACCAGTTCGAGGCAGAGAGTACAAGCTTCTGGTCTTTTCTGGCTATCGGCGCCAAGACGAGCCGTCTGGGTGCCATACTTCAGTTTGCGCTTCTCGCCATACGAGAAATATTGCCTGGCTGTGGCATTCTTAGAATGGCGAGGCATCCCTAAGACGTCACCGATATCGGCAAAAGAATGCGAACTGCGTCCGATCTGACTTTCGTTGTGAGACAATACTAATGCATTGACCAAATGCTTGTCAGATTCATAATAGCAGGTCGAATTATGAGAGCAGAGTGACTAAATCAATTATGCCAATAGTGTCTCGATTGTAAGTCGGGGCGACTTGGAGCATAGTTGCAATCCAGGGAAATCGACAACAATAGAATTATAGAAGAGGTAGCCGCAGTGCCTGATTATATAGTCGCTTCAAGAATAGCGAGATGCTACATCACCACAATGAGCTAGACGCAATCTGGCAAAAAAAATCGTCCCCTGCGGAAGTGACAGTCTTCCGAATAAGTTGCATCCTGGTTTGCTGCATTCCGAAAAGGCCGATGTATTTCTGTTATCATAAGTACGCTGCGACTTGCCCATGAAGTAGCTGCAGTACCACATAATCAGTTATCTGTTTGACTTTCTCGATGCATTTGGGAGTTTTTAACGTAAATTTCGGCAGATCGCTCCAGAAAGTCGAGTTCCTCTGGGCGCAAATCGCGAAAGTATCGAGCCGGATTCCCCGCCCAAATCTATACACAACAAGATCATTATCTAAAACCAAATTCAAATACAAATAAGGGAAATCGACCAAGCCTGCTTGAAAGCGTGCAGAATGTCGGCATACCTGTCCAGAAGTGACAATAGACCCGGGTTGAAGAACAGCACCAGCAGCAAGTTGAGATTTCGATTCCATCTCGGCACCAGTAATTATTGATCCGATCCCAACCAGACAATAATCGCCAATTCGGCAGCCATGTAGACGAGCAGCATGACCGATTGTGGCCCCAATCCCGATACTCACAGGATTCTGCTTGTCGCCAGCGACCACCGCCCCGTCTTGTATATTCGTATCTTTTCCAACTTTCACATCTCCTTTCGAAAAGTCAATGACAGAACGACCTCGATTTGTGATACTCTGCCCTGAACGACAGTATTATACCAGACACTGCATCTAGAGCCTAATGCTACTGGGCCTTGAACAGTGGCTGTTGGTGCGATCCAAGCTTGAGAATCTATAGCTGCCAGCTTTGCCAGCCACCGGATGCGAGTCCGGAACGGAATCATCATTGAAGGCGCCAATATCAAATAGATGCCATCACATAAGCTTCATAATAGTTCCGTTAAAGACTGCCTACTACAGTAATAGCATCTGTCTATAGAGAAACTTTTGTGAAAGCTTAGAAAGGTGACATTGAGATGCGTTCTATGAATGATAGTTAGATAGACTGCAGTTTATGCTAATCCATCATGCCAGCTTGATCGTGGATGGGTTTTACGGTGGTTGGATCGGGGCCAGAGGTACAGATTGCAAATCGCACCGAAAAAGACCAGTTGGAATGCTACGAAAGCAATCCAGTTGAAAGGTTGGTTTCTTGAGAGTTCGGGGACTTCATATGAGAGCACCAAGGTTCTGGGATTGAATCCTTCTCCCATCTTCTTCTTGAAATAGGACGTTGATGTTTGATACAGATTGTCTAGCGACGACCTCAGCTTTCTCAGTTCCTCATTAAGACCAGCCAATTTCGAGACGTGGTCGCCAAATCGTTTCTGAACCATAGCGTTCTCGTCACCTACCCCATTCGATATCAATGAAATGGTTTGCCCCAAAGCGGCAAGAATTTGATCAAGTTCAAAGAAGGAGCGGCTTGACATGGGCATGGTTTGGAAGCCAGACACAGTATTATGTGCTGACCAGGCGATGTAATTTTCGATATTATGCTCGAACTCTTTAAAAGCTTGGCCTGCAGCTTGAGCTTCCAACACCTTATGAGAGGTTGCATGGATCAAGTTGTCCAGTTTGCCATGTGACTCGGCAAACATATTATTATTGCCAGGCACCGGTTGACTCTTCACTGTTATTGCCAGTAAAGCCAGGATTAAGTACGTATTCAGTACTGAAACCATTTTACATTATAAAAGGAGACACCCGAACGATGACCGAATCCAAAATTCCAAGACATGGCTAAACCAAAGGTCCGAAAAAAATTGTGAGTTCCGGCGAAGTTCTAAATTACAGCTTTTCTGAGTGAAGAATTAATTAGTAGACAAACGTTAGAGAGTAATAGTTAAAATGCTGGTTTAACTTTCATTATTTACGATCTACAATTCGGGTCCGAATGGAGTTGGGTAGAGCGCTAATCTTCTGGTACGCCTCATAAGCAATATGATCATCTATTTGACAAATCATATATCCAATTTTCCTGTAGATCATCAGTTCTCAAAATCCATATATATAACAACACGAGCGCACCCTTGAGTTCCCAAAACTTGGGCAGAAATATTGTAATCAGACAGAGCATTATTGATTTCCTTTCGATACCAATCACGATGACAGCGTGAGAGAGTTCTGGATGAGACTTACTCGAAGTACCCCTGGAACATTGCGATGGATGTTCATGATTCGGCATTTCGCACCATCTTGGATCATATTGACGTTGGGGAAATTCACCGCTGATGTCTGGGAACATGCTTGAAAGTCGATTCTACAAAGTTCTGGAGCCTTACAGTGTTTCCAGTCACGATGTAATCAATAAGTTTTTCTGCAACCTCATAGCCAATCGCTTCCTGGGCTTCCTCTGTTGATCCACCTAGAAACAGAACATGATGAATGGGCGTTGCCAGTACAAAGAAAAAATAGAGATGAATGCATGCTACAGCGAGCACTGTGGATTTCTTTACCTATATGAGGCGTGAGAATAGTATTTGAGCATCCTTGAAGAGGGCTAGAGAATGAGCCACCAGCTGCGGGCTCTTCAGGGAATACATCGATTGCTGCTCCCAAAAGATGCTAGAAAACATGAATTTGGGTGTACAAAGTTGAACTACAAATGATTTACTCTAGATTTCAATGCGGAAGCTAATGCATTTACATCGACACATTTTCCTCTTGCATAGTTTATCAAAAATGAGCGCCCCTAGTTGTCAATTAGCCACATTCTGAAATTGTAAAAGAAATAAACTTGCCGGCTTCATTTGAGCTATCTCTTGTTCCCCAATGAGATTAACTGTTAATGGCGTAAGAGGCACATGTAGCGATACAAAATCGGATTCAGACAGTAACTACACCATGTCAGTGCAAACTGAAATGCCAATCGCAAAATCATGTACGTCATTCTGCGATGAAACTGGTGTTGCATTCCCCAAAGGCATTTTACGATCAATATCGTAGAAGATCACTCGCATCCCCAAAGCCTCAGCTAGAACAGAAAGTTGTGAACCAACGTGTCCTGAAATGTCTTATTAAGTTTCCTTCTCAAGAATCGACCCATGGACTAACCGTATCCAATAATGCCCAGAGTTTTGCCCCGAACTTCGTATCGGTTTTGGGACGATTTGTTCCATTTCCCCTATTCGCAATAAATCAGAATGTCCAACAGCATTGCAAACACTTACAGTATGCATCGCCCCACTGCATTCTGTCAGACCTCGTGCCAGCCCAATAATGCATGAAAGCACAATCTCAGCGACACTGCGAGTGTTGGCGAAAGGGGCGTTGAAAACCGGAACCCCTCGCTCAGCGGCTACTTCCAAATCCGTCTGATCCGTTCCTAGAAAGGAATGTCAAAATGACTTCAGGGTGTGCGGCAAAGCAAGAACCGATACAGAAACAGCCAATGGTTACTGGACCAGACTTCGAAATAGCTTCTAGCACTTCGGCAGTTAATTTGGTTTTCGATCGAATCCCGATGATGTTCGCCTAAAACGCTTCAATAAATACAAGCAGACCCAAATGCGTCATCTCCAAACTTGAGTACTTTTGGAATCTTCTTGATCAAGTCTTCGCGACTGATTCGTGACAGTGCTTCAACTTCAAAGCCTTGTCGCTCGAAGGCATCAACAGCGTTCTGCGAAACCGCCTCCAGAAGCAGTACCTTGACCGGCTGGAGATTGAGATCAGAGATGGCACTGAGATCGAGTTCACCCTCCATGGTTGAGAGATTCTTTAAGTGATTTAAGTAGATACTGATTCAATGTGAAATCGATGAAGTAACATGAGCGACTGCGACTTCTGGTGCCACATCCATCCAGTACCCTACTTGGCAGAACTGCGTCTGCCTTCAAGCAATCTGTCATTGAAAACATTCCGCAGCATCTAGGTGAGGCCAGATTCGGCTATTGATGGCAAATATCAGCATCGGTTTTGGATTACTTCAAGCGTTGACGAAACGCGACTCAACTGAAGGAGTCTTGTAAGGGTATAAAATGCCAATGGGGATACTTACGATTGCAAATTCGTAAAATCGCACAGCAGTCAAAACTCAGAGGACAGGCGCGAGACAATGGATATGATTCTAAACTGGCAGTAATCCTATTTTCCGATTCCATCTAACACAAAAGATCGGGTTTGGCGGGATTTAGAAATGGTAGTGTATAAGAAAAATGACATCGCTATGGATAAGAGCGCAGGAGTTAGTTGGCAAACAGAAGGACAGATTACAAGGAATGTAGCGCGTATTATACACCTGACCGCTATAGCTAGAGCGACCAAGCACCTTGTCGTATGCGCATGCAGCAATTATGCTTATCGCAGACTGAGGAATTGGCGTCCACCATCCCTTTACGCAAAATCTGCAATTCGTCATAGACTCATAGTGCCCTTTCACCTCGCGGAAGTCTGAGTTGATAAATGACAGTAAAGTTGGCCTTTGGCCATTGCTCATGTAAACAGAAGTTTCTCGGCGCGTGAAACCAGCTGAAAATTATTTCAAGTTTCATTGTGCTTGTGATAAAGACATATTTCAATAAGAAAATAAAAATAACCATTCCTCAGGAGTTCAACCAAATTTGTACTGACCCCAAGAAAAATGGATTGCATTTGATTGAAATGCCAACAAAGAGAGCTGTCTAAGATTTCATTTGAAAAAAACTCAATCTGCATGCTTTCTCAACAAAACGTTACGATATATTTGCACAAATCCCTGCTTTAGATCAGGACTATTTCAGTCATCGTTATGACGGAAACTGTCTCAGTATGATCATGGTTTGACTCTGGATAAACCATCGAAAAACTGCACCGAACGAACAATGCGACGAATAATTTCGTCAGGAGCAGCGACGACCTCATAGATGTTATCTAATTAAAGAATGTCGCTCTGCAATCCACATTCTACAAATTATACGGAAATTCGTAAAACGATTCTCATGAAAACTTTAAAAGACCCATGGAACATATGAGATTCGGGTTTCGGTCCAAATGCCATCGCCAACCGATCACTTCATGAGTATGTGTGACTGATACCAAGTTTGTGTCATCGAGCTGGTAGTATCATCTGAGTTGTGCTTTTGACGACTTGAGGGGGAATCCATTATAATCATGTCGACCTCAAATCCGAAATCTTCCGAGAGAACGGCAGCTACGACAGCGGCCAGCAAATCTTCACATATCACATCCAAACGATCGATTATGTTTGGATCGCATCGAACAGGAAAAGGTAGCTGCGATATCTGTGCTATCGATTGAGACGAATTTGGGTTCAGGAACGACGATGCGATCTGGCCGTTCTGTAAGAACTAAAGATCCATTACGAGTCATCATCAACGGTGTCGATGTCACACCCTTACCGCTGATCGAGACTAAAGACGCCAAAGTAAAGAAGAAATCGTCCTCGAGTAAATCATTATCGAGTCGGAGAACAAAAGTAACACACCGAAACCGTTTAACTTCTTATAATAATCACCAAACAGGGCGGCTCATCGATGATGGTGACGGATTCCAGCATAACCTCTTCTAAAGTTCCATCAAACTCGAGCAATGCGACCAGCATACGAGAAGGTCCTGGTTCGTCATCTTTGAGCGACATTATCTGAATTCGCCAGTGTAGGATCGGATAGAAACGGTATCGATGCTGGGTTATCGATGAGCTCGATAACATCAGACAGTTCTGAGATTGTTAGCGATGACGGTCGCTCTGAGATCGCTGTTGGATATAGCGATGGAGATCAGAGCTCGGGCAATGAAACTGACGATATTGAGCGTGTGCTAGTCGACGCTAGTACACTGCCAGTTGAACATGCAAACGTCGCTGAGCAGGTTCGGTCGAAAATCATTCGACTGTAAACGTTCGCTTAACGATTTAGTCAGGTTCATGAAGAGCCTATTACTATTGAGTATAGCCCAATCGAACTGAATCAACTTTTGGAGGTACGACTTTCCGAATCGACCACCCAAACTGTTTTGAACCTTCCTTCCATCTGTGTGTGGTCGAAGCAAACAGATCTCACTGCCAAAGTCGAGGTGACGCTTCCTTTCCGATCCTTCGCATTAGACTCGTGTACTCACCCACGAGCAGAAAGATGTCCAGGCCTATCAGCAGAGGTTAGCCTCCAAGGCGACAGCTTCAGAGCGCTCTGCTCAGACATTCAATCTGCCATTGAAGACCAAAGAGGTGCAAGCTCAACCTCCTTGGAAATACAATGTAACGTTACTCCAGTATCAATCGACGACTCTGAGGGAGCCTCCTAGGTCGGCTGTCAAACCTCCAAATGGGACATTCATGATAGATTCGCTGCCAGCTCGACGCATGTCAATACAAAGGAGTCGAAAGCAGCGACCGCAGGTTAGATGGGCGCTGTTATTAATTGATGCATTTATGGTTCTGTATCTAGATGAGATCCAATCGCCTTATCCAAGACTTTTGAGATCGCTAATCACAGTCGAGAAGGCACTGATTCAAAATGAGATCCATGACAAGCATCTCTTATATCGGAATCAAGAACTTTTAATGCCTGCCCAACCAATATCGTAATGTCGTTCAATTTTTCCTTTCAGTATCTAAACAAAATATGAAGCAAACAGCAACCCGAACGTAGCCCGAGTTTATTGCAAATGAAAACGACCGAATCCGACTCAACTGGAGGAGAACAGGTTATTGGCGGCCTGGATCGACTCTGGACATTCGGCTGTAAAGCTGTGTATGAGCTATCTAACATATTGCTATATTACTGAATGCTCTCAGGGCCGATTTCTGTGTAAACGGCATGGATTGGAATAGGGTCAATCCTGATTTATTAGCAGCTGGATATGGACCTGCAGAGTTTAACGACTCTGTTAAATTCGGTAATAATGCTGTGAGCATATTCTTCAAACCATCACAACGTTTGCATCGCAGAGATTGGTTCAGATGCCGGACTAATCGCCTTATGGACTTTGAAGAATCCAGAATGCCCGACACGCTTAATCCGGTCCAAGATCGGTGTCACCAGTGTTGATTTCAGTTCGGAGCACCCACAGCTATTGGCAGGTTAATATTATCATTGTTCAGATTACAATATCTGTAATGTGGTCATTTAGCGGGACTTTACGATGGGTCGCTAGCCATCTACGACGTTCGGATGGCTGGCAGTTCGCCAGTTTTGAAAGCTGCTTACGGCACCCACTCACATAGCGATCCTGTATGGAGTGTGAAGTGGACCTCGAAAGGGAGTCAAGGCAGCGAATCCATCATGTCGGTATCAACAGACGGCCATATTAAACAATGGAGTATGAAAAAGGGTCTATTCGCTCACGATGTCATGATTCTGAAACGCATCCAAAACCCACAGGCCCTTGCCAACGATTCGGGTAGGCGATTGCAATCAGTTATTTTTGTCGGTGTAACCACTTAGCAGGTGAGGGCATGATTAATCGTATTGGCTCCAGCCTTTGTTTCGATTTCTCCCGAATCGATTCGACTTTGTACCTAACTGGAACCGAAGATGGCGTTGTTCATAAATGCTCAAAGTCATACAATGAGCAGGTCTTTTGGAACTTCGTATAAAACGATCATTCTGACTGACAGATATTTTCAGGTAATTGAAAGCTATTTCGGACATACTGGCCCGATCAATAGGGTGAAGATCTCGCCGTTTCTTGATCATGCGTTCGTCACTGCATCAGCAGATTGCACAGTTAGAGTATGGACTCAGGTACGGAGTCAAATGTTTTGCATTGAACTGAAACAATGTGGCTGAAATGGCTTAAGAAATCGACACAACCTGCGCTGACTCTTCAATGTGGTTATGATTATATCATGGACGTGGATTGGTCTCCGAATAATTCTTGCGTATTTGCATCTGTATCGAGAGATGGACGTCTAGATGTAAGCTTATCTATATCTTTTCGTTTAAAAAATCGGATTTTGAAACAATTTGCACAAAACAGGTTTGGAACATCGAGAGTTCAACAGTAAATCCTTGGGTGACACAGTCGGCTGATCCTGGAAGAATGCTGAATTCGGTTCTATTCGGGGTAAAGGCTCCTGTTATAATGACGGGAGCTCGAGATGGAAATATTGATGCGTTCCGTCTGTATGGGTTGAATTCAGGTGGGACTGTAGAAGAGCAGCAACTTAGGTTCTCTTCTGCTCTTTCCAATCAAAACTAATTCTGTGTCAATGTATAATCACAATAGCATTCCTTCATGGTGTCATTTAAGCAAAACTAACATTTTAGACACTAAAATATATTTACAGTGGAATATCGTCGTCCTGATCGGCATTATCAACCATAACATCGTCGTCGCCTTTCAATCTCTTCGCTATAGGACTAGATGAACCAGACTCTGGTAATGGTATATCCATATCTGGCAATGGCGTCACTTTGATGGCCGACAGTATAAACCCGCTGGCAGCATGCATGTTCATCATTGGGTGTGTGCGGTTTGATAGAACTTGGTATTCGCGATACCAATTCTCAGATACCTTCGTTGCACCAAACATCAGTACTATGCTGAGCACTGCTAACAGCAGACCTGAACCATGACCGCTCGCTTCGATTGACGTAGTCTGAGAGCATAATGCTGCAGTGGCTCCAGATACTGGCTATAAACAACCAACGAGCCTCCACTATTCAAAAAAGGGAGGCACTTCTCACTACAATTCTGATCAATATCGCTAACGATAACGGAACGACTTGCCATACACAGTTGATTCGACATCGAATCTGGTACAGATTACGAGAGAATCACAGCCTTCTTGCAACCACGACTCGACACGATCGGAAGGATGTCTGATTGATGTCAGTTAGAACTATAAACCTACCATACTGAAACGTCACCTCAATCGTCCTTTCTCACTATAATCTTCTGGTTTTGGCTCAAACGTCAATACCACTGGCTCATAAACAACATTATCTTCATCGGGTGTCGAAACTTTCGCCTGCATGATGTCCGATTTCCGATGCAGAATCTCGATCGGAAACTGAATCACAGATTCCGATATGAAAGAATCCTAGTGATGAAATTCAGAGCGGCATTTACAACGAATGAATGCAGTACGAGTCCAAAAGCAAGCAAACTATCATAGCTGGTTCCTGGGACATCGAATATGGGAGATAATATTCTGGCATAGCCACCAAGACGTTCAGCAATGGAAGCTGTAACCAGTCCCATACATTCATCCAACACTAGGACTTGAGACATTGGACGTAATGAGGCCTTGCTTAAGATCATGGCGAGCGTATCAGGGCGCATACCGAGCACCTTATCTGATTTCTTACCGGTATACATCCTGGTCATTTGGGGTCAGCTAATGATTATCTGCAGTTAAGTAATGGCAGGGCGGACCGGGACATAGACAGAGCAGACGGTTTCAGAATACGAATCTCGATAATGTGATGCTTGCGCTTCTTCTTCAAATACTTCTCCTGGCTGTATTCCGTTTTCGTCGTGAAGGTCGTACTAGCCAACGATTTGAGAAACGCACACGAGTTCGAAAAAGCTGCCATTGTTCACCTGTTGGCAGCAAGCAACGAAATCAGTTCGTCACCAGAAACGGTTTTCTTGAGCTCCTCGATTTCCGCCTGAAACCAATAGGGTGTGGGCATGAGCGAAGGTGGATGGGATCAGGCTTATACCTGTGTAAGCTTCTGGGCGCTGTTCTTGGCGAACAGATTGCTGTTGTCGTTGGACGGGACGTGATTCGAATCGAGTTCGGTTCGTTCATCGGCGAGAGAGTATTCGACCTCGACCAGGCTGCCATTGATTAGACGGAAGACAGTGCCATATGGTCGGCCTGGGCATTGTTAAGATGCCGATGGGCGAAGGACAACCAGTCTACCAATGATAGGATCAATAGGAACGTAGACTTTATTCAGTCGGAGATTCGAATTCGGATGGGCATGGACCATCGAATACGACCCGTCCAGAAAGGCGATTAATATTCGATCATGAGGTTTGACGAGTGGGATCATGCTGGTAATACAGTTGAGACAATGACCGTCCGAATTCTCAGCTGATGATTACACTAGCGTTTTATTCGCTGTCCGGCTATTCAAACCAGGCAGTCAAATCCAACCGAATCAGGAGGCGGATTCAAAAAAGTTCCGCAATCTTGGCCAAAATAGTGAGCAGCGAGGCCACGGACTCCGCAATATTTTCGATTTTAGGATCGCGGTTACAATCTGTATACCGAACTGCGCACCTGAACATATGGACGACGTAACCCGCGATTAAGATGAAGAATCAGCGGTTCGTTCAGTGCAGAATTTTGGATTGGTACCGTAGGCTCTCATATAATTAATTCTCTTATAATTAATTCTCTCTTATAACTGATAGAGATCCGGTCCACCGACATCGGTAGTATGACTTATA